>JAOTQJ010000091.1:15934734-15956915 GCA_025642045.1 Solanum sejunctum
TATTTTCCAATGATTTGTTTTAAGAATTTTTTTATTTCTTGCAAGATTTTTTAAATAAATTTTTTATTTCTGTTATACTTGATAAACAAGTAGAAAAAAATATTTGTCTAAAAATATGTGTACATATCTATAAAAAATATAAAAAAGATAAAAATAAATTAGAAGTGGAGGATTAGATGCTAGTGGGTAGAATTTTATTTATTTTTTAAAAAAAATATTTTTTTTAGGTGGGAGAGTAGGAACTAAAGTTTGAACTTTTAAAAAATATTTATAAAAGAGATAAAAAAAATAAATAGGGTGGGGATTGTTGTGGGTGGGTAATATTTTAAATTTTATTTTTTAAAAAATAATATTTTTTCGGAAGAATATTTATACTTTAATCTTTTACTTTTAACTAATATTAATATTTTAATTTAATTTATGTTAATGTGGCATGCCATGTGTTAAGGTTTTCCCCAATAAAAGAGAGAATGTATTACAAATACCACTGAGGTGTGTTTCTCAAACTAATAAGTGATAATTTAGATGTGTTTTTCAAACTTCCAATACTTTAGTTGTGAAATTTAAAAAGTTGGTATAGTTTAAGTGTGTTTTGTATACTTATCTCTAAATTTTATACATTAATAAAGTTGTTTAATTTATTGAGTACAATAATAATTTGTGATTAGAGGACTTCATTTGTGATGGTAATATTAAACATAGTTTGATCATCATTCATGATGCATTCAAATAGTTTATACCATGTGAATAGTGACAATTTAATGTTAAAGAAAACGTGCTCCCAACCTTCAAAGTTTAAATCAACACTAATTATAATATAAATTATTTTTTTTAAAAAAAAGGTAATTGAATACCTAACTCCATTAAAAAAGAATACATATTCACAGTCCTCTTCTTCTTCTTTTGGTCCATTGAATAGATTGCAACTAAATTTTGTAATGAACATTATTGACATGCATGAAGGCTTAACTTGAAGCATGGATGTTTTAAGCATCTTAGCTTAGATTTCCGCTTCTAGCATACTCATCAATTTGAGTGATATCGAGTATTTTGTTCATTCCGCTAGGCAAGAGAAACCTAATTAAACATAACAAATATGTGATCACACAGAGTTTTAAAGGAGAAACAAAAAAAAAATAAATAAGAGAGCACAAAAGAGCGTACTGATCTCTTAAAGCATTTGTCATGCATTGGCATCCACCAGGAATTATGGATTGCATATTAACAGCAATATTTGGATTGTGGATACTTTGTCGAAGGTGTACCCATCCATATTCCCTATTTCGTTCATATGAAACTTTTGCCCTGAATATAACCCAACATTTTCTTAGCTAGATAAGAAAATTCCCAATATTGTAGATTTTTGTCTTATAATTTATGAGACTATTACCTATACATGTAAGCATCAATAGCATTAGGATCATCATTAGTGTCCACAAGACAACCATCACTTACCCAGCAGTCTCCACAAGAGTCAAGTTCCCATCCTGGTATGCTTCCTTGCTAAGGTATCAACACATTTGTTTAAGGAGAATGAATGGCAATGTTGTTGAACACAAAAAATAACAAGTATGTCTCATGTAACAAAGTTTAGATTAACATGATATGAGAGAAGACAAAAATTCTGAATCAAATCTCATCATCATCCATTATCAAAGGAAGAAAAATTTCACCAAATGTAACAACTAATCAATAAAAATGTTTTCTCTAACATTTAAACTATTTTAGATGCACATGTTAAAAGTATGTTAGACAATTTTAAGGTATTTTATATCTGATAGAAGAAAAAAAGTTATACAGAAACTCTTGTCAATCAATAACCGAAACTGATTATACGAACTCTTTCTCTAACTAATGAAATGATATAAACATGTACCTCAATATAGGTTCTGAATGCTTCAATGACTTCAGATGCTTTTGCTTTAGCATATCTAGGCTCAGAAAGGACAGTCATTCTAAGTTCTACGGACTCTATTGGCTCTTCAAGATCTTTTATGAGACTGCCAATGCCTCTTTCTGATCCCTCAAGCTTCATTTTCACCATTTCAATTATAATTTTCACAACCATGTATGCACCTAAAAATTGAGGCATATATATATAAAAAGGAATCATGAAAGAATATATGTATAATTAAAATTCTTTATTACCATCATCAAGAAAGTGATTTTCTTTCAAAGCACCATGACCACTAGTTTCCATCATTAGATTTGTTTCGATTCCATCTTTATTAAGATTGACTCCTTTTTCAATGACATTCTTATAACCAACTCTATACAAGCAATGTTGACCTCCTTTACTTGTAATAAAGTTAGTTAAAGCCACACTGGTACGAGCATCAGTAACAATAGTCGTACCAGGATGTTCGTTAAGAACAATCGCGGACATTAGTGCAATGAGCCTGTCACCATTAATAGGATTACCTTCACTATCTACTACACCACTACGGTCCACATCTGTGTCGAAAATAATACCAAGATCAGCATTATTTTCTAGCACGGCGGCTCTGGTTAAGGACATAGCTATTTTATCCTCAGGGTTAGGGATATGGTTAGGGAACATTCCATCTGGATTTAGATGGAGAGATCCAAATGTGTCTGCACCAAGCTTGTCTAACACATCCCATGTAAAGAACCCTCCTGATCCATTTCCAGCATTAACAATTATCTGTATTTTCAAACTTTCATCACATAAATAAATAGAAAAGTATAATCACAAGGAAAAAATAATAACACGAATGATTCTTAAAACTATATACTGTTCTTCAAATTATCAAGCCACTCAACTTAAGGAGAGAGAAAAATTTGAAATGAAAGGAGGGAAGAAATCTAGTGCAAGTTCGTACTTACACCTCTTTATACAACTTTCATTTTTCAATGCTTTCGTTATTCTCTTATTTGGATTGAAAGAAAGAAATGAGCCAAATCAAAGTGAGAATAAAACTTAATTAATTTAACAAGGTCATCAGCACATTCACTTTGTGGGAATGCACTGAATGAAGAATAAAATATCAATAGATATGATCAACTAGTGAAATATGAGTGCATCTCAAAATATTAAATATAATAGAATCAACAAGGACATTCTATTCATGATTTTACAGGTAATAAGATTGAAAAGTTAGGAAAAAATTTGAGATTGGCTGGTTTCACGAGTCAATTTACAACTCGGGAATTGAACCACGGCTTGTCTAAAGGTCTCGTAGACCTAAGTCCAGAAAGTTGAAAATTTTTAAACTTCTAAATATCATTCTATGAAGGATAGGATGAGTCGTGAATGGAACCACATCTTGTGGACTGAACCATGGTTAGGACCCTGAGAATGAAAAAAAGTTTTCATATCCAGAAGTCACTCTATGAAGGGATTTAAGTGTCCATAAATAGAACTACGAACCGTAGATAATGTTTTGTGGTTTCAAAGTGTAATTTTCAGTAACTCAAATTTTGTGAAACGCATTTCAAAAGGGCCAAACACGACTCGTGGTTTGAATTACGATTCATGAGCAAGGTCTCATAAATTAGTTCGATAGATTACTAATGAATCACTTTTTGGTCTTTTTTAATCCGTTTAACTCCTAAACGATATCGTTTTGACTCTCCTAACTAACTTAACTGATTTAAACCCTATATAACTTATTTCTATTTCATTCAAACTCATTCACTCTCAAAACTTCTCTCAAAGTTACAAAAATTCTCTCTCTAAGGATTCTCTCCATTAAAGTTAGAGTTTGAAGGTTTGGGCCAAAAAATTTTCAGAATTTCTTCTTCAAATTAGGGATTCTCACTTGAGGAGGCTTTATTCATGCACTAGATTCATCCATAAAGCGTTGCTCAATCCTCCTTTTTTTTTTGCCTCAAAGTTCTAAGCATGGATTTCTATGGTTTTTTATGACTTGATTCTAAATGATTCAATAATTATGATTCCTACATCATGATTATACCTATTTATGCATAATTATGATTCCTACATGATATTTTAAAATAAACTTATTCTACTTATTGTTTTTTATTATTTTGGTTTAGGTTAAATTTTTATTCAAGTCTTTTAGCATTCATTATTATTATTTTTTATTTTTCTTTATTCTTTAACTAATAGTCTTAAAAAATTTATATGAACTATACATAATCAACAATTGATATTGAATTCTCTCCTTATTATCCTTTTGATAGTTTCTCACATTTTCTTCTTCAGTTGAAATTATTTTTTATCAAAAGTTTGATGAAACAAACATATTGCTATTAAATGAAGTAGCCAAAAATCAAAGATTTATATTTATTTTTCTTTGTGAAATTAAAAAAAATACACAAATGAACTGCACATGTTTCATGATAAATCGTGGGTGGAGATGGTAGTAAAACATTAATATATTGATAACTTTCTACATCTTATGATATGACCAATTGTTTAGTAAATCATATTTTCCGTATTAAATTAGCAATACTAATATTTCTTACGAGTTTGGGAGGCTTTTTTACGAATAAATATTATACTTAGGTCTTTTAGTTTTTTTTTCAAGTTTAGGAGTCTTAAAAAATGTATTTAACTTGGATATTATTTATGTTGAATGCGTTCTTTTGGTTTGGCTTTAATTTAGACTTTAGAATTAATTTTAATTAGAATGCATATTTAAGTATTTGACTTACAAAAATATATACCTATATATGTTCAGTACTTCTATATTTGTAATTACGATAAATAAAATAAGATAATATGAATATTTTTGTGGTGAAATATTTGTCAACATGAGTAAAAGATAAATAAATATATACCAGAATGTCATTGTAAAAAATTATTATTATTATATATGTGAGTTAATAATATTTTATCACCACTTCAATAATAATGATGCAAAACTTAATGATTGGTATACATTTTCAATTTTATATACATATCTTGTATTCAAATTTTACTAATATCTTTTGCAACACTATACTTAAAAAAGTCAGGTTGCTTAATTTCGTTTTATCACATATTATATTTTAAAAATGTTGAAGAATTAATATGTGGATTTTTATTATAATATATGAAAATAGAAATTATTTTCTGGTCATAATTGAGAAAAAATTATTTATGGATATCAATGTATTTATGATTTGGAATGATGGTAAAAAATAAATAAAAATATTAAAATATATTATGTCAAATAAAATATAGCATTTATTTTAATGGTAATTGGTACATTTGAATAAATTTTTATTTTCAAGTATAAAGTTGTTTTGTGAAAGTAAAATGTCAAAGCTTTCTATGCATCCGTTTTCCTCAAATAATTATTCATTAATTATCATCATAATATTTAACACTTTATATGTTTTTTTTTTGTAAACTATATTAAAAGCCCTAATATTTAAGAATTTAATTAATGAATATTTTGTTAATTCAGTTATTTAGAAGACAATTAAGGAGATATAGGATACCATACCCCACTTTTCCTTATTAGAGAATTTTGGCTATATGAGAATTCTTTTATATTCAAAACATATTGATTGAATTTCTTGTGACAAAATTATAATTTACTATTTTTGTTTAAATAATTGTCATACAACTATTATTGTAATTTCTAGGATTTTGAAATTAATTAGTTTACTTACTAAATCTTTCTTTATTTGAGTTGAAAGTTTTAATGCTTTATAATTATTAAATTAGTTCGATTAATCAAGTGTTTTTATTATTTATTCTTTTTAGTATTTAGCCGTTTTCAGTTAAATCTATGCTATAAAAATATGAAATCTCAATATGAATTGCTGACTGAATTTCATTATTTTAGTGTAACTTCTATATTGGATAAAATTATAACTTAGTGATTTCCTACCATTTCATATTTTAGTTTTTGTAAGCTTCATTGTAGTATGAGATAGGCAAATATATATTTTTTAAAAATTATGCATCATATTAAAAGATTAATATTTTAAATATAACTTTTACAATTATTACTAAGTTACATGTGCAAAGCATTTATATTAAACTAGTATTATTATATTAAAAAGTATGAAGACCATGAATAATATTTTTTGAACTTTTTGTCTTTGATTAGAAGATTTCTCTCTAGATAAAATAGTCTTTTCACCATTTTTTAATTATTATATTACTAATTTTAATAATATTAAAATATTAAACATAATAAAAATTAAATGAGAAAATTTTCTTATTATGGTTAATTTCTATGTAAGGAATTCTTTTTTCAACTAAAATAGACTTCACCCAAAAATAAAATAGTCAATAAAAAATCGAATAATAATAAAAAAAAAATCTAGAAAAAAAATCTCCCAAAAGTCCCAAAAAAAGAGGTTTAAAAACTGTCTAGAAAAATAGGCAAAAACTTTTTTTTTTTGAAAAATAGACTTCATAAAAAAAAAATCTAAAAACTCTCCTAAAAACACAAGCCAAAATATATGGCAAAAAGATCAAATTTTTCTCCTAACAATTTACCTAATATTTAAGATTGAAACAAACTAACACATGAAATACAAAATTATACAATCCAATACTAATTCTAATTAGAGAATAATACTAAAATACATATTATCTATATAAGGAGTAAATATATATTCACGTAAATGCAACACATCTATACAACAAAGGGTTTTGAGATAATAATATTTTACCATCTTTCATAATATTATATTATTCTATAATTTATATGCATGTTGGTCGATAATTTGTTTTCATTTATATTGACTTCGATTTTTATTTATATGTTTGCTATTATTTTTATGGTAAAGTATTCAAACAGACCTCAAGCGTTAGAAAGTCTAAAAACAGATAAAGCTAGGTAACTAGGCACAAATATATGGCTGCTTATGATCCGAAAGAGATGATTAACTTTTATGGTCACTATTATCCTGTTTTCGGATAAGGTTGGTGTGAGGCATGGCTCACTAATTTGTCTTGCAGGCAATAAAACAAAAGATAGGTAAAACGTTAGAAAGAAGAACCTGAAATCCTTTGAGGGGAGTGTCATAATGGTGAGGATGGTTTACTCTTTCCTTTATAATATCTCGTAGATGCTTGGCGTAAGCGCTCATGAAATCTACCTTAGTCGGACGCGATGGAAGTGTCGTTGAGACTTTTGCAAATCTGTTTGCATATTTTCGAGCTGCTTTGTCGCATATTTCCTCCACTTCTAGTGACGTTAAACCTCCCTTTTTTGTGAAGAATTTCAGACCATTTCGCGTGTACGGCAAGTGAGAAGCAGTCATCTGCATCCATATGTTATTAACATAACAATTTTCTTTTTTCTTAAAAAAGTACTATCATTGTCTTTGTTACCGCACTACACCACACACACAAACATGTACGCATACTCTTTCCATCTCAATGAGACTCAATTTATTTGTCATGTTTTCATTTGACATCAAGTAAATAAATAAGACTTTTGAATTTTATAATTTTAAACTAAAAGTATATCAAATGAATCAAAATATCCTTTGATCGTATGGTCTTAAACTAATTATATGAAAATTAGAAAGTCGAAAGAGTTTTAAAATGTATTCTCAAGTTCATTGAGATCAATTAACATGGTGTATGTTTAAAGCAAAATATGCACTTCCTTTCTTATTTTTTAAAGGAAATGCAAAATTAGTTGTGAACAAATAAAATGAAGAACGGAAGTAATTAATTCTTGATATATATAGTTGAATTTCTATGCACTAGAAATATATACTAACTTTTTCACAGCATCTAATTAAAATAAAGTAATTCATTTGGATGTGTATTATTCAATCCACCGGACGTATTATTAAATGCTATATATCCTAGGTAGTTACCATTATTGAGGCATCATATTGATATGGAAGCAGAATAGTGCTCATGAAGCATGCTGGTGTTGTTGCAAGTCCCATGTCAAAGACCATGCAACCAGCCTTAGAAAGCCCAGCAAATACAGCCACACTCAACGTCTGACCCGAAATTCGAGGGTCTTTTCCAAGAGAAACCGTAGCACCATTCTGCTCCTTATCCAACCCTTTAATCACCCATTCACCAAAGCTTTCTGCTATTCCCTCAACAGCAGGTGGTGTAAGATCTACACTTCTACCTTTCTCACCTTGCAAAGCAACTCCGCGAACATCCGATCCATTCTGTAGCCTTCTAATCTTATCCATTTCTTCATCTTCATCACTACTACAACACTCTACTCTAAGACAAGAAATCGACGTTTTTGACAAGGAATTATGCAATCTTTGTTTGTTTATTAGTGGTAGACAAGGGAAGTGGACTATTGAAGCATTAATGATTTGTACAGAAGAAAAAGTGGAAGCCATTGCTAGCTTGATTTGGAGAGGAGATCTAAATAAAACAAGAAGCTTGGAGGGATAAGAATTACATAATTGACAAGAAGCTTGGGCGCAAAATATCTCTCTACAACCTTCCAAATTGAACTGATATTTATCTTGTTTTATTGAAGGCATGCCACTACAACAAAAGGCATATTTAGCTACAGAATAAGTCATAGCCAAATAGAGAATGTTTGTTAACAAAAAAGAAAAAATAGAAAATGTTTCAAGGCTAACTGCTTTAGCCACAATTTTTTTTCTTCCGTAGCATTTGTAACTAGATATAGCATGACTAAAAGTTAGCTATTGACTTTACATGACCGTGACTAAGAAATTAACTTATAGCTATAAAAGAAAATGTTAGCTGTGGTGGTAAGAAAATTTTGCTACAAAATATATACTTGTAGCAAATAATTTCGCTCTTTGCCACAACAAATAAAATATATAGCAATTTTTATATTGTAGCCACAATGTATTCTGTTGTGGCAAAAGACATAATTTGTTTGCTATGAAAATTTAAACTTTATGGCTATATTACATTTGAATCTCGTGACAATAATGTAAGGATTTACCATAATTCAAATCGTCAAACATAAACAATCTAACATGTAAGTCCTATCATGAATTCAAGATCGTAGAACTATATGATTTTTACAAAAATCATCTTAACATATTAGTTTAGTCAAGAAAATATATCAAAATCAACCATGAGACTTTGACTTGATTACTTGAGCGGAAGTTTTTTTCTTCTTCTTGGCAAGTTGTTAATTTTCTCTCTCTTTACCTTTCGCTAATTTCTTTCAGAATGACTGTTGATGAAAAGTATTTACAGACAGAGAGAGGACCAGTTACTTTAGGCCCACTTTCCATCATCATGGGTGGGAAAGTTACAACCATAATAAATCTCATAACTTTCCACTATCATGCCCTTAACTTCACATTATCACACCCATAACTTCCCTCTAACATACCTACAACTTTCCACTAACATAGGTAGTGGGTGCTAGTGGGAAGTTAGGATAAGGGTGGTGGGAAGTTATAATAATTTTCACCAATCATAATGTGTGGTGGTGGGAATTAAGTTACAATAACTTGCACCAACATAGTGAGTGGTCTAATAACTCCCACCGACATTATCCAATTTGAATTTAATTAGTAATTAAATATTAAATTAAGATTAATATTAACGTGAGACATTAAATCAACATACTAGGCCATAAAAACTAACATTCTCCCACTTGGCACACGTAACATCAATAAATTAATGATTTAATAAATAATACAATTATTATGTGCATGTTACTAAAACCAACATCATTTGTCTTTTTGAATAAGTCAAGTAATATGTGTCATGGCGGTCATATATCCCTTCTTTGACATAATTCCTTCCAGGTACCCCAATATTAGTATATTACTTAGTACAACCTTTAAATCCATTATGGTCCAACGATAATGTTTAGAATATCTTTATCTAAATTGAAAACTGTCAACATCATTCTCAACATAATATATATAAGAGAAAACAGGCAATAATAACAAAAAAATATATATAGTTAATCTCAAAGTATCAATTGCATAAATATAATAAGATCTTTTGAAAAGTTATTCATTGCTATCCACAAGACCCATTAAACATTTTGGGTGATAATACTTTCGTCAAAGGGTCAACTATTATAAGTTTGATGCTTATATATTCAATTATCACTTTATGTTTCTGAACTTCTTCCTTAACTAAAAAAGTATTTCAATTTCATATGCTTATCACCCTTTGAATACTTATCATTTTTTAGAGAAGAAGACTATTGCAGTATTATCATAGTAAAGTTTCAGCAGCTTAGAAATACTGCCGGCTAACCCAAGTCCTAAAATAAAGTTACACAACTAATTAACCTGAACTGTGGCCTCAAAACATGTCGCAAACTCAACTTTTATGCTAGATGCAGCTATAACAGATTGCTTCACACTCTTCCATGAAATTGCTGCTCTAGCTAATAGGAACAAAGATCCAAACGTAGATTTTCTTATATCTACACCCCCAACATAATTTTAATATCTAACTATATTAAGATGATCAAATCTTCTGTAACTGAGCATATAATTTTTGTTCCTTGCAAGTATCATAACACATTCTTTGCATCCTTTTAGTGATCCATTCCTAGATTACTTTGATAATGCCCTAGCATCGCAACAGAAAAAACTTATGTCTGGTCTAGTATTATCTGCGCATACATTAGGCTCCCAATAATTGATGCATAAGGAACATCTTTTATTTTCTTATGTTTCAATTTATTCTTTGGACATTGATTGAGACTAAGTTTATCTCCTTTCTAAAGTGAAATAGGACCGGATGAGCATTTTTTTCATTCTAAATCTCTCTAACACTTTATTAATATAGGATTTTTGAGATAATCCTAATAATCCTTGTGATCTATCTCAAAATATTTCTATTCCAATCACATAGGATGCCACTCCCATATCTTTTATTTCAAAGTTGTCAGAGAATTTTGTGGTACTATGCAAAAACCAAGATCATTAGTAGCAAACAAGATGTCATCGACATACAGAACTAACATAATAAACTCACTCCTACTGATAATTAGATATTTAAAATCGATGAACAGTGTTTCCTTTAAATCCAAAGGTGACAATAGTTTCATTAACTTAATATATCATTGTCTGAAAACTTGTTTAAGTCCGTATATTGACTTCTTAAGTTTACACATCATGTGTTACTTTCCTTTGATAGGAAACCCTCAAGTTGAATCTCGTTTGGTCTTAAAGAACCATTTACACCCAACTCATTTGCAAACTTCAGGTAATTTAACAAGGTCCCAAACATCATTATATTCCACAAACTTCAACATATCTTTCATAACTTTTATCCATTTATCAGAATTTTTACCTTCAACGACTTATGAAAATGAGACTATATCATTATCAATTTCCAAGTCAATTTCTAACTCATGTAGAAATACCAAGTAATCATCAGAAATAGTAGATCTCTTTTGTCTTTGAGACCTCTTTAATGCTACTTCTTGTGGTTCATCTACTACTTGTTTATTAATTGTAACGACCCCCAAAGGTACCCAATAATATACCTCGAAAATGCCCGAAATCATAAGTTTTAGATATCTTAAAATCTGTATGTTATTTCAAAATTTCGATTTCATATCCTTGTTCAGGGGTCAAATTGAGTGAGAAATGGGTCTAATCCAATTTTAGATCGAACGAATTGCAATTTAAATTTTCAAAGTGTTGAATTCCAGTGAGGTAGGTGCATCATTGGCGCGACATGCCAGTGCCTTATTTTGGTGTCAGTTTTCAAGTTTGGTCTAAGACTTTTTGTTCTTGGGCCTAAGTGTTCCCAAATGTAAAAATACTTATACTTAGCCATATTTCATTTTCATATCATAAAAGATATTCCCTAATACTCTCTCCAACACTTAAACAAATATTTCACCCATTCAAGTGCCATAAACTCACTTCTGCATCTCAAGAAACTCATTCAAACTTCAAGCTCTGACTTAAATGTAAGTCAAACTTATTTATGTACTTTAAGACCATAGTGGGTCCCCAACATCAAGCCAAGTTCAAAAGAATTTCCATTAGCTAAGTGTTGCACAAGTACAGTAGGAGGGTCAAATTTAACGAGGCATATCTCTTAGCACATAAAGAACTGGGTGGTGCACGACTACCAAACCAAATCTCTTTGAATTAGCTTTCCAACGCACTTTGTTTCACCATATTTAGAGTTCAGATGAAGAAGTTATACTATATTTGTAGAACTTGCATATGCAGGGGTATATATAAGTTTTTACCAAATTTCGCCTCATTAATGGCATTCCATAAATTTAGCCATTTTTATTAGTATTTTGGGAATTCTTATACTATCTTAACACCTTCTAAATACCTAACCCTATTCCTAAAGATCAAATTCACTCCTCACAATTAGAATACAATCTCAAATCCTCTCAAGAGCCTCCATCAAAACCCCAATACAAATTCAAGGAAGCTCAAGAGCAAGCTTTGGATTCCAAGACCCGCTTCCAAACTTCAAGTATTTCATAACTCAATTTCAAGAAATTCAAGGTCTAAGGTATGTGAGTATCATTCATGGGTACCTTTCACCCATGGAGCCCAATCTTCCATTTATATGAAAATTACATGGTTCTAAGTTGTGTTACTTATGGGTATTATTCATTAGAGATTATGATAATATACTATATTAGAATTTTATGAAATTTTTGTTAAAAAATACATGATTCCACATTTTTAAGCCTATACTATAAGATGATTTACCTATTATGATTATGCATATTGTAAGCTATAGAACTATGATCTCTCTTGATATTTGATGAGGTTTTTCAATGTATTTTACAAGATGGTATTACTAAGTATTGGTAGGATATTTTACTTCAAGTTTTCTTGCATAATTTTATTTGTGTATTGCATGATTTTATACTAGCACTACACACCCGTCAAGTATTTGATAAAACGTCTGGGTTATGATTCTTGAGTTATTAAGCCTACTGCTTGGCATATGAGATGTATGATCTTATGATGATGAATGTATGTTGTATATGTGTTATTTTCATGATAAGATTCTATAGTGTTACATGTTGGTCATAACCTTGATGAGGGGTTGGTACCTTGACCACTTTGATTGAGGGTGTTAAGTTCATTAACCTTGTTGAGCACTTTGATGGAGGGTGTTAAGTCCATTAACCTTGTTGAGGGGTTGGTACAACAACTTTGATGGAGGTGTTAAGTACATTAACCTTGTTGAGGGTTGGTACCTCGATCACTATCAAGGGGGTGCTAAGCCTTATATTTCGATTACTAGTTGCTTGGTCTATGTTAATGGTCTCTTCTTATCTACATAATATGTTCTATATAAGCATGTTTACTTCAAGCATCCTTCACACCTGTCATATTGCTACTATGCTATCTATAGATTATTATGATTATGCATTTTGACTATGTTGCCTATCCTTTCTTGCATTGCATCCTATATAATTGGTAAGTCCTCCATTATGGGAACGTTGGTTTATATTTCTTATGCTATGTATGGATACTCTCTTCTTTATTTCTACTTTGACTCTAAGGGTGAGCCCAGTTGCTTGTCTTGTCTCCTGCTAAGTATCTATGTTTAGAGGTATTGTTGGACAAGTTGTGTATTATGCTTAAGATTTGACTCAACTATAGTACTTAAGTATTACTCTCTCTTTCTCTCTCTCACTCCCTTAGTCCCAATTTCCCTTGTTATGTTTGTCTCTTATTCTCATTGTAATTACTTCCTCGACCAAGAATGTATATTGATATGTTACGAGGCTTGTTTGGGGTCTATTTAGGTTCCTCATTCGTCGGTCACATCTAAGCCCTAGGTCTGGGGTGTGAAAAAGATGGTATCAGAGCACTAGGTTATTAGATCCTCAAAGTCCAACACACCGCATCGACTATAGCCTTATTCATGATTGTGTTATGCACCACAACTATGAGCAAGAGGCTATAAGATGTTTTGGGAAATGTTTTCCTTCTTCATGTTCTAAGTCATGTGATAGAGTTAAAGTTTCCCCCTAATAATTGTTCTTTGATATGCTAGATCATGCCTAACACAAGACGAAGAAGAGCCTGCACCCCTGAGGAGCAACCTTCCCCTCCCACTCCTCAAGCTCCTCAAGATGGGGGACTGGTTCATGAAGAAATTCAGGATGCTCTTATCTTGGTTGCATAGGTTGTGGCTAGCCAAGACAACCAAGGGACCCAAGCCCCTCATGCTCCTACTCTAGCATCTCGGGTGAGAGACTTTATGAGGATGAATCGGCCGGTATTCTATGGGTCAAAGGTAGATGAGGACCCTCAAGAGTTCATTGATGAGGTCTACAAAGTGTTGGCCATCATGGTTGTTAGGTCAGAGGAAAAGGCAGAGTTGGTTGCTTACCAAATCAAGAAGGTTGTACAAATATGGTTTAATTAATGGAAGGAAAAGAAAGGGGTTGACAATGTGGTTCTATGGGAGAAATTCAAGATGGCTTTTCTTAATCGGTTATTCCCACTTGATCTTAGGGAGGCTAAGATGGTAGAATTCATGAATTTGAAATAAGGTTCCTTGAGTGTGAGGGAGTATACCCTCAAGTTCAATCAACTTTCAAAATATGCTCCCCGATTGGTGGCTAATCCAAGGTCTAGGATGAGTAAATTCGTGATGGGAGAATCCGACTTGGTTAGTGAGGAGTGTTAGTCCGCTATGTTGATTAGTGATATAAATTTGGCTCGCTTGATGACCTACTCCAAGCAAATGGAGGATGAAAAGTTGAGAAAGAGGAGAGGTACGGAGGCCAAGAGGGCCCATAGTGAAGGAAAGTTCCAAAGTCTCAAAGGTAGTGGTAGTGTGATACTTTATGATAGGTGCCCAAAATGTGGAAGACACCACGATGACCCGTGCTTGAAGAAAACCAATGCTTATTATGGTTATGGAGAGGAGGGTCACAACATAATATATTATCCTTATAGGCATAAAAGGGGTAGACATGGTGATGTTGACCAAGGGGATGCTCCAAGACATAATTGGTTTTATGCTCTTCAAAGAAGGCAAAGAGGGGAAGAGGTGCCCGATGATGCTATCGATATGTTAAAGGATTTTCTTAATGTTGTTGTGCATGCTTCAATGGTTCTGGGGGTTTCTTTTCCTTTCATTGTTCCTTTTGTTTCTAGTAGGGTATGATCATGTAAGTCTATCATTGCTAGAAGTGTTTAGGGGATAGTCATGCTCTTATTGCATAAGGTCTAGTCTTGCAATTTGGTTGGACTTGGTTTGTTGGATTGGAGGTCTTGAGGTGGTTTGGCTACTTGCATATTGTGTATCCTTTGAGTGTAGAACCCATAAGGTTGTAATATGATGGTTAAGCATAAACGATCTATTTGGTTAACTATAATAGGTTAGTCACTTCTCTAAGCTTGATCTTTGGTTCAGGTTTTGTCCCCAAGTGATGATGAGGATAGGTGATATCCCTAGGTGTCTTTTCGGATTAGGAGTGAGCCTTTTGAGTATATTGGAGTTGTTTGGTTGACTTACGGACCGACCATATATATGGGTTTCATGAATAGGGTCTTAAAAGCCTCCCTTGACATGTTAAGAGATGGACTCTTGTAGTGGGGCATTAACTTATTTAGAGCTTGTAAACAATTTTGGGGTAATGTTACAAGTCTTGGGGAATAAGAGGTTAAATATGATAGGTATGAATGGAGGATAACAAGAAGGTGGTTAGAACTCCTTAGGGATATGATATGAGTGTGCATTATTTTTCTGGTAAGGGTTGTAGTTAGTGTTGATGATGGTTGCAAAGAGGTGACTAGAGGGATCCATCGTTTGGCTAGATTGGGGGTTAGGTTGGAGGAAGTTGAGCATGGTGGTACAGTATTCTTGCTGGTCCCAAATCTTCTTTGGTTGAAGAGATCTAGTTTGAGCAAGGCCTTGTTTTTGCCTTACTAGAGTTGAAAGTTTTGGGTGAAAAGATGATAGAGTAGAGGTTATCTCCGAAGGGAGAGATGGTGGTTTATGGTACCAAGTGGTCTAGGTGTGTTTATGGTTGAAAATTGAGTTTAGGATTGTGAGTCCTTGTAGAAGGTATAGGGAGGTTGGTAAGGTTGCATAAGGATTGGAATTACCTAGGGATGTGGATATGGTTTGTCCGTTTTTTCATGCTTCTAGGTTGAGGGGATGTGTTGGTGACTCTAGTGCCATAGAAATCCTTGAAGTTGTGGACGTTGTGATGGATGAGTTGACTTACAATAAGGTCAGGTGGAGAAGTGT
This sequence comes from Solanum sejunctum, assembly GCA_025642045.1. Taxonomy (NCBI): domain Eukaryota; kingdom Viridiplantae; phylum Streptophyta; class Magnoliopsida; order Solanales; family Solanaceae; genus Solanum; species Solanum sejunctum. The sequence goes on from JAOTQJ010000091.1 coordinate 15,950,816, forward strand.
GAATATGAGGGAAGATTGATTATTAAGGGTGTGGTGTTCGTCAAGGCCCTTTGTTTAAGAATCGTGAAGTTGAAAGGGTCTATAGGGGAGCTAGAGCGGGCATAGAGGAACAATATCCGCATCTCTTTTATTCTATTTAAGATTATGATGACACATCAAGTCCTTTTTGTGATTCCAAGCCTTTTGTTTCAGCCCCTATGTCATTTGCATGCATCTATGTTTATGTTAACAAGTTCATAATGATTTTTGGCACTTATATCTAGATTTTGAAAATGGTATTTTAAATGTATTGTTGTATTCTTGTTGGGGCTAATTTTTCATGATTACTCTTCTCATATACATTTCTTTGATATTCGGGGGCGAATGTTCCCAAGGGGGAGATATTATAACGACCCCAAAAAGTGTCCAAAAATGTGCCTTGGAAATATTCAGAATCGTAATTTTCATATATCTCAAAGTTCATGAGTTATTTTGAATATTCGACTTCATATCCTTATTTAGGGGGTCAAATTGAGAGGGAAATGGGTATAACCAAATTTTAGAGAAAACAAATCATAATTTAAATTTTTGAAGTGTCGAATTCCAGTGAGGTAGGCGCATCATTGGTCCAAGAATTTTTGGTCTTGGGACAAAGTGTTCCCAAATGTGAAAATACATGTACTTAGAAATATTTTATTTTCATATCATACAATACATTCCCCAATACTCTCTCAAATACTTAGACCAATATTTCACCCAATTTAGGTGTCCCAAACTCACTTTGGGATCTCAAGAAACTCATTCAAGCTTCAAGCTCTCATTCAAATCTAAGTTAAGCTTATTTATGTTGTTAAAATAGTCATGGGTCCCCTACATCAAGCCAAGTTCAACAAATTTTCTGTTGGCTAAGTTTTCCACAAGTGCCATAAGAGGGTCAATTTTAAAGGGGGCATATCTCTTAGAAAACAAAGACTTGTGTAGTCCATGACCTACCAAATCAAAGATCTTTGAATTAGCTTTCCAAAGCACTTAGTTTCACCTTATTTAGAATTCCGATGAAGAAGTTATGCCCGTTTCCATAGAACATGTATGTGTGGGGTTATATATGAATTTTTGCCAAATTCTGCCTCATTAATGGCATTTAATAAATTTAGCCATTTCTATTGGTATTTTGGGAATTCCTATGTTATCATAACACCTCCTAAAGACCTAAACCTATTCCTAAAGATCAAATTCACTCCTCCCAATTGGAATACACTCTCAAATCCTCTCAAGAGCCTCCATAAAAAGCCCATTACAAATTCAAGGAAACTCAAGAGCAAGATTTGGATTCCAATACCCACTTCCAAACTTCAAGTCTTTCACAATTCAATTTCAAGAAATTAAAGTCCTAAGGTATGTGAGTTTCATTCATGGGTACCTTTCACCCATGAAGCCCAATCTTCCATTTCTATGAAAATTACATGCTTCCAAGTTGTGTTACTTATGGATATTATTCATTAGAAATTATAATCATATATTATATAGGATTTTATGAAAGTTTGGTTGAAAATACATGATTACTCATTTTTAAGCCTATACTATGAGATGATTTACCTATTATGATTATGCATATTTTAAGCTATAGAACTATAATCTCTTTTGATATTTGATGAGGGTTTTCAATATATTTTGCAAGATGGTACTACTAAGTATTGGTGGGTTATTTTACTTTAATTTTCTTGCATGATTTCACTCTTGAATTGCATAGTTTATACTAGCACTACAACCTGCTAATTGTTTGGCAAGATGTCCGGGTTATGATTCTTGAGTTATTGAAGGCCTAATACTTGGCAATGAGATGTATGATCTTATGATGATGAAAGTATATTGTATATATGTTAATTTTATGATAAGCATCTATAGTGTTACATGTTGACCATAACCTTGTTGAGGGGTTGGTACATTGACCACTTTGATAGAGGTTGTTAAGTCCATTAACCTTGTTGAGGGGTTGGTACCTTGACCATTTTAATGGAGGGTGTTAAGTCCATTAACCTTTTTGAGGGATTGGTACCTTAACCACTTTATTGTAGGGTGTTAAGTCCATAAACCTTTTTGAGGGGTTGGTACCTTGACCACTTGGATCGAGGGTATTAAGTCCATTAATCATGTTGAGGGGTTGGTACCTCGATTACTACCAAAGGGGTGCTAAGCCTTGGATTTCGAGTACTAGTTGCTTGGTCTATGTTGATTGTCTCTTCTTATCTACGTAATATATTCTATATAAGCATGTTTACTTTAAGCATCCTTCATACATATCGTATTGCTACTACGCTATCTATTGATTATTATCATTATGTATTTTGACTATGTTACCTATCCCTTGTTGCATTGCATCCTATATAATTAGTACATTCAAACATACTAATGCATACTCTATGACTACATGATGTTACCATGTAGGAATCGGAGCTCCATTTGGCCATCCTCCTCCTCTACGTGGCTAGTTCGATTGTCTCTCAAGCTAGTTGGTGAGTCCTCCATTCCAAGGATGGTGGTTTCTATTTCTTATGCTATGTTTGGATACTCTCTTCCTTATTACTTCTTTGACTATAAGGGTGTGCCCGGTTGCTTGTCTTGGCCCCCGCTAAGTATCTATGTTTAGAGGTGTTGCTAGATAAGTTATGTATTATGCTTGAGCTTTGACTCATGTATGGTATTTAAGTATTACTCTCTCTTTCTCTCTTGCTGCCTTAGTCCCAATTCCCCTTATTATGTTTGTCTCTTATTCTCATTTTAATTGCTTTCTCGACCAAGGATGTGTATTGATATGTTATGAGGTTTGTTTGGGGTTCCTTTGGGTTCTCCATTCGCCGGTCACATCTAGGCCCTAGGTTCGGAGCGTAACATTAATTATGGCTTCATTATGATTCATAGGAGCATCAATTTGTTGTTTTTGTTGATTACTAGATTGTACAACAACTTCAGGAACAACTTTAGAAGAAGTATAAGGTAGAGAAATTTAAACCTCAACTTCTTTAATTTCCACATTACATGGTTCCTCATTCCCACTAACTTCACCATTCTCAATGAACTTAGCATTTTCAATTTCAACAGTTCTCGTACTATAATTAGAATAGTAAAATCTATACCCCTTTGATTTTCCTGGATAACTAATGAAGAAACCACAGATTGTTTATTTCTTTTCTTATGGATTCTAAATTTTAATTTCTATCAGGCAACCCCATACATGCAGGTGCCTCAAAATAGGATTCCTAACAGTTCGAAATTCAAAAGGTGTCTTTGGAATTCCTTTACTAGGAATCTTATTTAGTAAGTAAATGGCAGGCTTTAAAGCATACATCCACGAAGAAAGAAGCAGAGATGAATTACTCAACATACTCCTAGCCATATACACTAATGTATGAGTATGCCTTTCTGCCATACTATTTTATTGTTGTGTGCCTAGAATTATGTATTGAGCACATATACCATGCTTTTTAAGGAATTTAGCAAATGGGCTAGGATGTTGTACACTTTCATCATATCTTTCATAAAACTCACCATCTCTATTTGTTATGATTATTTTGACTTTTCTGTCTAGTTTTCTTTCAACCTCAGTAATAAATACCTCTAAGGTAATAATCGCTTAAGATTTTTTAAGCAACAAATAGACATATCCATAACATCAGAAGTTATCAATAAAGGTGATAAAGTACTTTTCCTTACTGAAAGATGAAACATCAAAAGGATCACATATATCAATGTGTGATTTCAAAAAGCTGTGAGCTTCTTGTGGCTCTTTTCTTTGTGTGTTTTGTTTGCTTTCCTTTATTACTATCCTCACAAATTTTAAGGTCAGTAAAATCTGAATCTGGAAGGATTTTATTCTTAACTAATCTTTTCAGTCGTTCTTTGTAGATGTGACCTAAACGTTTATGCCATAAGTAAGCAGATTGTTCATTCACCCAACTTTATTTAGTACCAATATTATAATACAAAGTTATGAGTGATTCAACAAATAGATTATTGAGATTCAATTTGTATAAACTATCACAAAGAGCACCAGTACTAGTGAGACAATTATGCTTAATCAAATTAAAACATCCATTATCAAAATTATAAAAGTATACAATCTTATCTAACTTAGACAAAGAAATTAAACTTCTTGAAAGAGAAGGTACATAACACGTTTCTTACAAATCTAAGTGATGTGTCCAGTATTGAGAATCAAATAGTAAGTCCCAGTAGCTTCAACTGGAGCCTTCACTCTATTCTCCATATACACAAATCTTTCATTCTAGTTTATGATCTGTGTTGTAAGGAATTCCTGCATCATATTAGAAATATTAATATACAACCAAAGTCAATCCACCAAGTATTATAAGGAAATTTAGTTACGTTTGATTCAATACATGTAAAAGCATAAGGCCTACCTTTCTTATTGAACCACGTCTTACTTTTAGGCAATCTTTCTAAAAGTGTCCAAGTTTTCTACAGAAACGACACTTATCATCCTTGTGTTCCTTCTTACGCACTAGAGATGATGACTCATTATCATTAAGTTGTTTCTGTTTTACCTTACTATGCTTTTTTCCTTTCTTTCCTACTCCTTGATAACTCACATAATTGATGGAGTGGGTTCCTTGAATCTTGAGACTTATTTCCCCCTGAACCAACGATTCATACAATTCATGTACATTTCATTTATCCTTCATGGTGTTATCGTTCATTTGGAATGGATCATACTCAAATGTTAATGAGTTGATGATATATTGTAACACCCGATAAAATTACCAAAATACTCCTAGAATAAAATTGTACGCATAATGCATATTCCTAAGCTCCAATGGAATATCTGAGACTGAATTTGCGATCAGCACAACAAATAAAGTGGGAAAATGGTGTCGGCTTGATTTTAGAGCGGCCGAGTCAAAAGATAAGTTTTAATAATTGAACCCAAAAATAGTTTTTCGATGTGCCTGGGACCCAGACCAACACTTATAATTTTTCAATTTTTTTCCTACAAGATTAAAAGAATAATTGAAAAGCGAGTTACGAAAAATAACACATAAAATGCATTTGACAAATGTGATATATGTGTATTTTCATAGAAAAATATTTTTTCAACACGCTTTATATTTTTAGTCAAAAATTACATAGAATGCGCACCCAATCCATGTCATAGACTAGGCTAATGCAAGGTGAATTCTTTTTCTTTCAATCCATCAAGGATGTTTTGGTCATTCTACAACCCTTCCTAAGTCCCAAAAACGTGTATAAGAATCATTTTATTCAGATTAAGGGTTTCAAAATCCATATTTCCTAGATTTCAAGTAAGAGTTCTTAAGAGAGAAAGAAGAAAAAGCTTGAGATTTTCAAGACTTGGGGTCAATTCCTTGAAGAAGCTTGAGTTATTCTTTATCCCAGGTATGTAAGGCTAAACTAAAAGCATGAGATTGTTCTCTCATGTGCCCCATAGATTGCCATCGATGAGTTGAGTGTCAATGTATCCCAATACATGATTCTTGAAGTATTATCTTGATTAAATTCTTGAAACTATATTACCTACATGTATTTTCATACACTGATGATCATCATAAAATTATTTTCTTGAATTGAATACTTTTCATGAGATATTGTATAAACCCTATATGTTAACTTTTGAAAGCATTCAAGAATGAACTTAGGAGATGAGTCCAGAGCCTTGATGATATAAATTTGCTTGTTGTTGTTGTTCTTGTCCTAAATTGAGTGTGTCAATTTTGATATTGATGAGATTCATATCCTTAGAGTCTTAAAGAGGTTGAACTTAATTTTAAAATAATGTTCCTAATTCATTGAGTTGATAGTTGATGATGATGTTGATGAAATTGATTTTGTTAGAGTCTTAAAGCAGTTGAACTTAATCTTAAAAGAATGTTCCTAATCTATTGAGTTGATGGTTGATGAGATGAGTTGATGTTCTTTGTCCCAAAGAGACTAAATGATGATAAATCTTAATGTTTTTATGTTTAGGAGTATATTGAGTCCTAGAAGAAGTATTGAGCATTGATGTAAGTCAGAGGGAGTCTCACTCGCACTAATAACTACATAGCCAGTGTAGGAGAGGATTGAACCATGAAAAATGGATGTTTTC
>JAOTQJ010000091.1:15959642-15972118 GCA_025642045.1 Solanum sejunctum
TTATTCTTTTGTTAACCTCTTATTGATAAAAAGTTCCATGTTGTCCTCAAGTTGTTGCAAGAGTCATATAAAGTGTCTACTCCTATTGGTGCCTCTATTGTTACTAGAAAAGTTTATAGAAGTTGTCCTATTTGCATTTTGCATAAGTTGTTGCCTTGTGATCTTATTGAATTACACATGGTGGATTTTGATCTCATTCTTGGAATGGATTAGTTGCATGACTAATATTCTTCTATTGATTGTAGAACCGATAGGGTGAAATTCCATTTTCCAAATGAACCCGCCCTTGAGTGGGAAAGTCAAGCTGTGTTGGTCAAGGGTAGATTCATTTCTTGCATTAAAGCCTGTAAGTTGATCTCTAAAGGCCGTCTTTACAATCTAGTGAGGGTTAAAGATGTGGAGTCCAAAGTCCCTTCCTTATACTTGGTCCCGATTGTAAATTAGTTTCTTGATGTCATCCCTAATGACCTTCTCGATGTTCCTCCCGAAAGTGAAATAAATTTTGTATAAATCTCCTCCCCGATACTAAACCTATCTTTATTCCCACTTACTGTATGGCCCCGATGGAGTTGGAGGAGTTAAAGGAATAATTAAAAGATTTTGGAGAAGGGATTTATTAGACTTGGACAATTACCTTAGGGTACTCTAGTGTTATTTTTGAAGAACAAGGATGGGTCACTTAGAATGTGCATTGACTACTGGCAACTCAATAGGGTCACCATCAAGAATAGATATTCCCTTCCAAGAATTGACAATTTGTTTGACCAATTACAAGGGTCTAGCTTTTTCTCTAAGATTGATCTACAGTATGGGTATCATCAAGTGAGGGTGGGGAGTGTGATATTCCTAAGAGGTCCTTTCAGACTAGATATAGGCATTATGAGTTCGGTGTGATGTCTTTTGGGTTGACCAATGCACCGGCCATCTTCATAGACCTAATGAATAGGGTCTTCAAACTGTACCTTGATTCCTTTGTTGTGGTCTGCATTGATGATATATTAATCTATTCACATAGTAGGGAGGAGCATATGGGAAATTTGAGAGTTATGTTGCAAACATTTAGCGAGGAGAAATTGTGTGCCAAATATGAAAAGTGTGAATTTTGGTTGAAGGAGGTTGCATTGTTGGGTCATATAGTGTCGGGTGATTTTATTAAGGTGGATCCTAAGAAAATCAATATGATTAGAGATTAGCCTAGACCATTGACCCTGTCGGATATTAGGAGTTTTTCTGGGCTAGCGGGTTATTATAGAAGGTTTATGAATGGGTTTTCCTCCATTGCGTCCCCTATGAAAAAATTGACACAAAAAAATTTAAGTTTGTATGGACCAATGAGTGTGAGAGGAGATTCCAAACATTGAAAAACAAGCTTGTGTCCACTCTTATATTATCACTACCACATAGGATTGTGGGATTTGTGGTATATTGTGATGCTTCCCGGGTTGGCTTTGGTTGTATATTGATGTAAAATGGTAAGATCATAGTTTATGCTTCTAGACAAGTCAAGGTATATGAAAGGAACTACCCTACCATGATCTAAAGTTAGTTGTCATTGTGTTTGAATTAAAAATTTAGCATCACTACTTGTATGGGGTGCATATTGATGTGTTCACCGATCACAAGAGCCTCAATATGTCTTCACTCAAAAAGAACTCACCTTAAGCCAAAGAAGATGGTTAGAACTTCTTAAAGACTATGATATGAGTGTGTATTACCATCTTGGTAAGGCAGATGTCATAGCCGATGCTTTTAGGAGGGTGTCTATGGGTATCCTAGCTCATGCTGATGGTGGTGGTAGAGAGATGACTAAGGAAGTGCACCAATTGGCTAAATAGAGGGTTAGGTTGGAAGAGGTTGGGAATGATGCTGTTGTTATTGTTGATGGGTCTAAGTCTTCATTGGTTGATTAGGTGATAGCAAAACAAGATCTTGACTCCTCCTTGCTTAAATTAAAGGCCTTGGTGAAAGGGAAAAAGTAGAGGTTTTCTCCCAATGGGGAGATGGTTCGCTTAGGTAACAACATAGGTTATGTGTGCCTAGTGTTGATGGTTTGAAGGAGAAGATCCTTGATGAGGCCCATAATTTTTCTTATTCTATCCATTGTAGTTCCACCAAAATGTATAGAGACTTGAGGGATGTTTATTGGTGGTAAGGCATGAAGAGGGAGATTGCCATATTCATTTCTGGTTGCCATTGTTGTAAACAAGTTAAAGCCGAGCATCAAACGCCGGGTGGCCTAACCCAAGACATAGAGTTTCCTACTTGGAAGTGGGAGGTGATTAATATGGATTTTTTGGTTGGGTTTCCCAAGACTAGAAAAGGTTTTGATTTCATTTTTGTTGTAGTTGATAAAATGATAAAATTGGCTCACGTTCTACTGGTTAAGACCACATATGGGGCTGAAGAGTATGCAAGGTTGTACATCCATGAGTTCACGAGGTTACATAGGGTTCCTATTTCCACCATATTGAATCATGGTGCACTATTCACTTCACACTTTTGGAGGTCTTTTCAAAGGGGTTTTGGTGCAAAAGTTCACCTTAGTATAACCTTCCAACCTCAAATGGATGGCCAAGCCAAATGAACCATTAAAACACTCGAGATATGCTTAGGGCTTATGTCTTAGAGCTTAAGGGTAATTGGGATGACAATCTTTCTTTGATTGAGTTTGCACAAAACAATAGTTATCTTTCTAGCATTGGTATGGATCCTTTTGAGGCTCTTTATGGAAGATGTTGTACGTTTTCACCAGTTTTTTGGTTTGAGCTTAGAGAGGTGGCTTTGTTGGGCCCAAATCTTGTTAGGAGGCTGTTGAGAAGGTTAGGATGATTAGAGCAAGGTTGAAAATATCCCAAACTCGTCAAAAATCCTATGCCGATGTGAGAAGGAATGACCATGAATTCAAAGTGGGTGATTGGATTTATTTGAAAGTTTCTCCAAGAAAAGGTGTGGTCCATGTTGGTAAAATGGCAAAGTTGAGTCCAAGATATGTTGGTACTTATGTGGTGATAAAGAGGGTTGATAAGGTAGCTTACGAGAAGAGGTTGCCTAGTGAGATAAATTTGGTTCACCCGAGGTTCCATGTCTCTACGTTGAGGAAATATTTTGGTAATCCTAATGTTGTTGAAGATAACTTGAATTATAAGGAGACTCCCGTTCAGATATTGGATAGGGAATTGAAGAGATTAAGGAGCAAGGAGATGGCATCCGTTAAGGTCCTTTGGAGGAACCAACAAGTAGAAAGTGCTATATGGGAGGCCAAAGCAGACATGCAAAAGCGGTATCCTTACCTTTTCCACTTCACTCAAGCCCAAGGTACTAAATCTAAGTCTCCTATGTGATTTCAAGTCTTATGTCATTCATATGCATTCATGTTTAAGTTGATAAATTTATGATGATTTTACACTTATGTTGTGATTTTGAAAATGATGTTTAAATGTAATGTTGCATTCTTGTTGGGGCTGATTTGTTCATGATTACTCTTATCTTGTACGTCTCTTTTACATTTAGGGACGAATGTTCCCAAGAGGGAGATGTTGAAACAACCCCAAAAAGTGCTCAAAAATGTGCCTCGGAATGTCTAGAATTTTAAATTCTATATATCTCAAAATCCATGTATAGTATTAAAAATTTGACTTCATATTCTTGTTCAGAGGGTCAGAATTAGGGGTCAAAGAGTCTAACCCAGATTAAAAGCAAATGATTAGCAATTTCATTTTTCGTAATTTTTTTTATCCATAATCGATCTGCGACAGTGCCGCGACGTGCAACTGTCATGGACATGTATTCATTTTGCCTCCACGATAGGTCCTCATCTATTTTGTTGCCATTGATTTTTATCTTGGTCTAAGGCTTTTGGGTGTTGGGTCTAAGTGTTCCCTAATGTTTGTTTACCTATACTTAGTAATATTTCACCTCCATATCATCCTAAACATTTTCCAATACTCGCTCAAATACTTAGCCATATTTTTCACTTCCACATTCACGTCTAAAAATCTCATCTGAAACTAATGTTTTCCTTCAAGGTTCTTCTTCAAGCTTCAAGTCTCCATCTCCAATCTTCACCAAGCTCATCTCCAAGCTAAGGTATATGGGTTTGTTTCATAGGTTTCTTCCACCCATGATACTCAAGCCTCCTTTTACTCAAATTGAATGATTTAAAGTTTATTTATAAATGGGTCTTGCTTATTATGAAATTCACTACATACTATGTTAAAGCTATGCAAAGTTGTGACTATTTTGTTATGCTTTGAGCCATAAATATTGAATCTATTATAAGATATGATGAGGGATTTTGATGTATGTTGCTTGAGGGTGTCGCCAATGTGTTGATTGATGGTATAACAATGGATTTTATTATATGATATCAACTCTATATTTTGTGGTTTTAAACTAGCATTACATAACCTCTAAGTGTTTGATAAAATGTTCGGATGTGGTTTCTTGAGGAATTGAAGGTCCAAAGCATGAGATATGATACGTTTGATGTTACGATGATGAAAAAAGCTTATGTATATGATATAATCTATATAAAGTGTTGCATTAGACCATGTCCGATCCGGGGGGAGGAGGGGACTAAGAACCCAGATAACCCTGTCGAAGGGTTTGTACCTTGATAAACGAGGTGGGGTTTGTACTCATCAACCGTGTGAGGGCATTGTACTTTGTCACCAGGGTGATAATGTGAAATTATCATCAACCATGTAAGGGGTTTGTACCATACCACCAAGGTGATAAGGTGAACCCATCATCAACCAACCAAGGGATTTGTACCTTGGAAAATCTAGCTTGGTCTCTTCTAAGCATATAATAACCTATAGCATGAGTTACTTAAGCATGTTTTACTTATGGATTGTTCATACATGTCATATTGTTATATTCTACGTATTGCCTATTGTTATGCATTTTGGATTAAGGTGCCTATCTCTTGTTGCATTTAACCCTACATACTTAGTATATTCAAATGTAGTAACGCATAATCTTACCTACATGATATCACCATGTAGGAACCGGTGCCCAAGTAGATAATCCTCCCCCTCTATGTGTCTAGATAAGTACTACTCAAGCTTGTTGGTGAGTCTTCCACTTTTGGGACCTTAGTCTTTGTTGGTCTTATCATGTATTGGGATATTCTTCTTTATGTTCTATTTTGACTATAAGGGTAAGCCCGATTGCTTTGTCTTGGGCCCCATACTTATCTATGTATTAGAGGTGTTTGTTAGACATGATATGTATCTATTATATGAACATTGACTCTTATTTCTTGATTATGACGTTTGTATAAGCTTTTTCCTTAGCATCTTTGACCCTATTCTTACTCTTTATGTCTTTTACATGCTTTCGCGTCCAATGATATGTAATGATTAATTAAGAGTCTTGTTTAGGGTTCCTTTGGGTCCCCCATTTGCCGTGTCACATCTAGGCCCTAGGCTTGGGTCGTGACAGTATGATTTAATGGAGGAAATCTAACTTTTTAAGTGGATAAATCCAAAACCCTAGTTTGGCCTCTTATCTTGAAAGCCTTGAAGATCTTAGGAGATTTTTGGAAAGGTTAAGATTTAGGAATATCTTGAATGAAGGAGAATGGAGTAGATTAGGGTTGTTTTAAGTCTAAAAAGGGCATAGTTGAGGGCTTAAATGATGTAGCATAGCAGGATAATAGGAAATGTAAAAATTTCCCTCCTTAAAAATCTGTCTGACATGACCACAAGACCCCGATTACAAGTCGTGGTCTATCCCATGGGTCGTGAGAAGGGGGTCTCATCTTGTAACATTTTAAACCCTCAAAGACTCTCTCTAAATCTCAACCCACGATAGGACTTATGGATCATCAACTAATATAAGGGTCGTTTGGTATCTCATACTCCTAGCTTCAAAAATCAATAGTTTCTCCAAGTCTTGTCATCATTCCACGAGCACAAGTTATGGCTCGTGTAACCACCTACGACCTATAGTCCCTTTCATGATCCCATTTACACTTACAAAATTTTGATATTCCATTTTTTTGTACTTTTACACTTTTCTACATATAGGGCCTCATAATATCTCCCCCTTGGGAACACTTATCCCTGAAGTGCTAAACGTTGGCTCTATGGAATAGAATGTATGCAATATATGCAAAATACAACATATACATCATGAAAAATTTGTAAACAACACTTCATATAATCATTTACAATGTAATGTCAAATTACATAATCATGCATGAATTGTATCAAGTGACATACAAGGAGTGTTCTAAAATAGAAAGAACTCAGTACCTCAAGCTCAATTAGAATAAACAATATGGGGGTATCATTTCTTCATATCGGCTTTGGCTTCCCAAGTAGCACTCTCTATTTTATTGGTTCCTCCAAATGATTTTCACAAATGCTATCTTTTTCTTTCTCAACCTTTTCACTTGCATATCTATGATTTCCACTGGAATGTCCTCATAAGTCACATTCTCTTTAACATTAACAACCTCTAAGGGAACAATAGATTTTATCTCTCCTACACACTTTCTCAACATGGAGACATGGAAGATTAGATGAGCCATGCTCACCTCTATGGGTAACATTAATTTTTATACAACATTATGCACGACCAAATCTAAGGTCCTAGACATGATACGACAAATTAGAACAGGAAGGGATCGAAAATAAGCCTCTTAAACTGACATAGAATATCCTTGGTTTCGCAGAAGCAATAAAGAGTAGCTACACCTAGAATATAATTTCTAAAGGAAACAGGGCTTTGGAGTCATGCTATGGGGATGTTATGGGGAAGAGGATTAGCATGAATCATATAGAAAGTAATTTCTAAGGGGTGAGTAACTATGACTCAAGCTATGAGGGCAATTAGGGACTTGGAATTTTAATCTCATCATCAACATACAACAAACATAAGGGGAATAAGGACTAAGGGATTCTTCCATAACTATAAAACATAAGAGTCAAGATCATATCGCACATAACATAATTATATCCAATAACACCTCTAAATCATGAATGGAACAATATCTAAAATATCTCTTAGGCTCACACTCAAAATTGTACCCAAAAATAAATGAGTGTAAAGAGTAAGTGAATTTCGTCCCTGGATGTGGAGGACTCACCAAGAAATCTTCAACCAGAATATCTAATCTCATGGAGGTGGAGAATGGAATGAAGCTCCCATCCCTACATGATCCGATCATACAAGCAAAATATATGCGGTTAATATACTACGTATGTGAGGTACAAATGTAACAAAAAACATTAGCATAATTAAATAGTATAAATAATTGTCATCAATGAATATAAACTAAATATGTCATGCATGCTCAATGCAATAGTCAAAATATGACCAAGCGAGCAACTATTTGGAATTCCAACGTTCACTCCACACCAGATTTGGAGTGTTCTACTTTGCCAGGGTAAACCAGACACTCACCTTATGGGAACTCTATACTTTTGAAAAGTGCTTTATCATCACCTTACAGGAATACTAATCATTATGGTATACATATCTTACTAACCTTACGAGAACACCACCCATTTTGATATATGATTCACATATAATGTATAGGAACGCCGCCTAGTTTTGTCAATTATGCAACTTAAGCTACATGGATCTATTAGATATTTCACAAACCTATGATGGAAACATAGTTATGGGATAATGGTTATTACTAAAGGTCCTCTCAGTGCTAGGTCACAATCCTAGGGGGTACTTCAAATCATACTTATTATGATAATATGTAAAGAATCATATTTCCTAATATCATAATAGAGTAGCTATTTAGTACCAAAGCTTCATCATATTAAAGATAGGGCTTCATAACTTCTCATAGATTTCATGACATTCTAATAATTCATAATATACATATTAGCCCTTCGCAATTCATAACATTCGTAAATCACATATTTCTCCATAAGGCCTTTGTAAAAATAAGAAGCTTGGTACATAATTTTGCAAACCATGGTAGGTATACATACCTTCTCAAAATCATGAAAAATCAACATCTTTGGACATGAGGAAAATGATGAAATCCCTTTTCAAATTATACAAGATAACTTACCATAACATAGCAAAGCGTAGTTAGGGCATCATTAAACCCCAATCTTGAATCACATATTTCCATGACTTATCATTTCATAACATTATACAAAGAGAAAATAATATAATACTCATCATAATATAATCATAAGTTCCATCATAATCATTTCATGCAAAAGAGTTCATAGAGTCTTCAAAATACCCATAACTTGAAATAGATTTAGTAGAAGAATGGTGGAGTTTGTGGGAGTAAAGTTCCCGTAATCAAAACCCATATATCATAGTAGTTTAATGGAGAAAAATTTGATTTAGTGATGATGAAACTAAAACCCTAGCTTGGCCTTCTTGCTTTAGCTCTTGGAATAGGCTTGAGAGCGTTTTGGAACTTGGAATATTTTTGGAATGGAAATGAATGAATAGATTAGGGTTGTGTATCCTGATAAAGGGTCCTTTAAGGGGTATCTTAGGATTTAAATATTAAGATATGTTAATTTTCCCTTTTTCAAAAACATAGCTGGACAGGGCCACGAGACCCTGTGTACGAGCCATGGTTTAGTTTACGATTTGTAGAAATGATTTTGCCTATTGTCATTTTTGAGCTTTCATGAACTTTTTTATGATCCCCAGACCCATGACATGACTTATGACTCTTATATACTTTTATGAGCTATCAGATAAGTCATAGGTTGAGTCCCTAAAAGTCCTAAATTTCTCCAAGCCTGCCCTATGTTCCACGAACCAACTTACGGGTCCTACAATGATTTATGACCAGTAGACCCCTCGTAGCGGCCAATAGTCAGAAATTTCAATAACTTATTTTCATGCATTTTTCATATTTCTTAGAAGTGGGGTATTACAATATCTCTCCCCTGAGAACATTCATCCCTATATGTACTCAAGCAAGCTCTAAGAATGGAATACATGAATAATATGCCAAATGTAACATATGCACCATGAAAATCTTTAAATCATGCTGCAAGTACCATTTACAATGCACCTTCAAAATCACATAACCATGTATAGGTGACATGAGAAATGACATGCAATGAAAATAGGTTTGTAATTGGAGTAAGTCATCGTACCTCAAGGTTGAGTAGAATGAAAGACAGAGGAATATTGCTTTTTCATATCAACTTTGACTTCTCAAGTGGCACTTTTGACATGTTGGTTCCTCCGAAGGACTTTGACAGAAGGTACATCTTTATATATCAGCCGCTTGACTAGCCTATCCAATATTTCTATCAAGACTTCCTCATAGGTCAATTTCTCTTCAACATTCCCCACCTCCAAGGGCTAAATGGAACAAGGGTTCCTAGTATATTATCTTGACATAGAAATGTAGAATACTGGATGAACCATTCTCATATCCGTGGGAAACTTTAATTCATAATCAACTTTTCCCACACATCTCAAGATCTAGTAAGGCCCTAAATTTCTAGGGATTAATTTCCCCTTCTTCGCCAAAATGAATTACACCCTTCATTGGCAAAACCTTCAAATAAAACCATTCACCAACTTCAAACCCAATGTCTCTCCTTCTAGTGTCATCATAGGACTTTTACCGACTTTGAGATACCCTCAATCTCTCCCTTATCATCCTTACTTTTTCTAAAGCTTCCACAACTAAATCAACCCATATACATAAAAAATGACAACAATGGAATCAATCCTTATATACCCGGTATTGGTCATACTAAATAAAGCCATTTCTCCTACTTCAAACCAACTAACCAGGGATCTTCAATATCCCTCTGAATAGCAAAGTTGCTCGCGTCTCGTAATTCCTCCCAAAAAGGGCTTCAAAGAGTCCCATTCTAATGCTAGAGTCATATTTATTGTTGTAAGCAAACTATATAAGTGGAGGATCCTCATCCCAACTAACTTAAACTCCTTGATACAAGCCCTAAAAAAATCCTTAAGAGCTTAGATAGTCCTCTCAGCTTGGCCATCCATTTATGGGTGAAAGGTCATGCTCAGCTTGAATTTAGTGCTAAGGCCTTTTTGGAAGGACCTCCAAAAGTGTGATGTGAATTGAGCACCATAATATGAAATAATGGATAATGGAACCCAATGCAATCTCACTAACTCATGAATATATAACTTGCTATAGTTTTCAACACTATAGGTTGTCTTAATCAGTGGGAAGTGAGTAGACTTCATCATTTTATTAAAAATAACCCAAATAGAGTCAATATGTCTTCTAGTCTTTGGCAACCCAATCACAAAGTCCATATTGATCTCTTCTCACTTCGAAGTACGAATCTCTATATATTGGGTCAAACCACCCAATCTTTGATTCTCGGCCTTGACTTGTTGGCAATTATGGTAAACAACTACAAATTTGGCAATTACTTTCATCATACCACCCTACCAATACATTTCTCTCAATTCATTATACATCATTGTAGAATTAGGGTGAATAAAATAAGAGGAGTTATGGGCCTTTTCAAAATCAAATCTCTTATGTAATCAATATTGGGAACGAATAACATACCTTGGTACCTAAGGATGTATCTCCCCCCCTGGAGAAAACCTCCACCTTGCCATCCCTTACCAATGATTTTAATTTCTCTAAAGAAGGGTCAAGGTCTTCTTTTGATTTGGCTGCTTCAATCAAAGAGGACAATGAACCATTTATTACCATTGCACCACCAGTTTTGGCCTTATTCAATCGAACTCTAACATAGCAAACTGATGGACATCCCTTGCCAACTCTTTTTTTCTATCATCAATTTGAGCCACACTATATACCGATACCTGACTTAAAGCATCGATCACAATATTAGCTTTGCCGGTTGGTAATGCAAATTTATGTAATAATCTTTAATGAACTCTAGCCACCTTCTTTGCCTCAAATTTAAATCCCTTTAGATGACATGTATTGAAGACTCTTATCCTTGGTGAACACATCTACATGAACCTCATATAAATAGTGACTTCATATCTTCGAATCAAATACTACGGTCACTAGTTCAAGATCATAGCTAAGCTAATTACACTCATGCACCTTTAGTTGCCTAGAAGCATAGGCGATGACTTTAACATTTTGCAGTAGAACACACCCCAAACTGATTCTTAAAGCATCACAATACATCACAAAACCTTCTAATGCTTTCAGTAGAATTAAGATAGGAGCGGATGTAAGCATATTATTCAAAGTTTGGAAGCTTCATTCACATGCATCAGTCCATACAAATTTAGCCTTATTTTGCGTTGGCATTGTCAATGGAGAAGCAATTGAAGTGAAACCATTCATAAATCTACAATAGTAACCTTCCAAGCCCAAGAAACTCCTAATATCCATCAGAGTTAAGGGTCTAGACTAAATCCTTATTACCTCTGTCTTTTTTAGATCTACCTTAATCTTATCACCACATGACCTAAGCATGTGACTTCTCCCATCCAAAACTAACATTTGTTGAACTTGGGAAAGAGCCTTTCTTCCCTCAATATTTGCATCACTATCATAAAATGATTTGCGAGCTCATCTTTATTCTGGAATAGATCAAAATGTCATTGCTAAATACAAAACAAACATATCAATATAGGATTTAAAGACTTATTAATAAGATCCATAAATATTGTTGGAGTATTAGTTAGCCAAAAGACATCACCATGAACTCAATGTGCCCATATCTTGTTTGGAAAGCCATTTTGGGAATATCACACTCTTCTTTCAATTAATGATACTCGGACTGAAGAACAATCTTTGAGAAGTGACTAGCCTCTTGCAATTGATCAACTAGGTCATTATTCCTTGGAAATAGATACTTGTTCTTCATGGTGACCTTATTGAGTTACTGGTAGTAGATACACATTCTAAATGTGCTATCTTTCTTTCTCACAAACAACACCAATGCACCCCAAGGCGACTTGCTAGGCCTTATGAATCCCTTCTCTAACAAATTATTCAATTGCTCCTTAAACACTTTCAACTGCGCTGGGGCCATTCAGTAAAGAGGAATGGAATTGGGTTGAGTATTAAGAGAAGGGTATATACTGAAATAACTTCCTATTCGTGATTGATACCTGGAATTTCATCGAGAAAGGCATCAAGAAACTCATTGATAACCGGAATAACCCAATAGGAGGGACTTTAGACTCGGCATCCCTAACTCGCAAAGCATGATAAATGCAACCTTTGGAAATCAACCTTTGATCCTTAACATAAGAGATGAACTTACCCTTGTCCATCAAATGACAACCATCCAACTCAAGGACAGGCTTATTACAGAATTAGAACCTAACCTTATGAGTCCTACAATCGATATTGTCATGATATGCATATAACCAATCCATCCCTAGAATGATGTCAAAGTCTACCATGTCTAGTTCAACAAAATTACACGGTTTTTATGATCCAATCCTAGGGCCTAGACTCTTAAACAAGCCTCTTAACATATCAATTACACATCCATCATCGCGGAAGCATAATAACAACAACAAGATATATAAAT
>JAOTQJ010000091.1:15993459-16021719 GCA_025642045.1 Solanum sejunctum
GGTCCCCAAAGATCTGAGTGGATGTAGTCGAGGATACCTTTTGTACGGTGCGTTGCAGTGGAGAAACTTGCCCTTTTTTGCTTCCCGAACACACAATGTTCACAGAATTTCAGCTTACCCGTACCATCACTAATAAGACCTCTCTTGCTCAACAGATTCATACCTTTCTCACTCATCTGGCCAAGACGCATATGCCACAAAAGAGTGAGATCACGATCAGATAATGAGGATATGGACACAGCTGCTGATCCTGTTATAGTAGAATCTTGCAAGACATACAAGCTACTGTGTCTGTTTGCTTTCATAAGAGCCAGGGCACCTTTAGAAACCTTCAAAACTCCACCTTCAGTTGAATACTTACAACCAAGAGATTCAAGAGTACCCAAAGAGATTAAATTACGTTTTAAATCAGGGAATATGATGCACATTTGTCAATGTCCTGATACAACCATCATGGGTCTTAATCTTCACACTACCAGTACCAACAACCATGCATTGAGGATCATTTCCCATCAAGACAACACCACAATTGATAGGTTCATATATGGTGAACCAGTCCCTATGAGGAGACATATGATAGGTGCAACTAAAATCTAGAATCCACTCAGTTTTACTCCTCTTTTCAGAATTAACCAATAATATGTCACCATCAGATTCAGTTTCAATGACACTGGCTTCAGTAGTAGATTTCTGTGGTTGATTTGATTTTTCTTCTCTTTCCTTTTTTCAGAAATTTCATGCCCAATTTTCTTACAATAGTGACAAGATTTGGAATTATGTCCCCTAGATTTTGACCTAGACTTCTTTTTATATTTGTACATCCTTTTTCAACCGATCTACCCCTAATAGATAACCCTTCGACTTTATCATCAGAACGAACTTCAAGATCAAATTTCTCTTTGGACAACAAGTTAAACTTGACATCCTCAAAAGATAATGTATCATTATTTCCATATAACATTATTTCCTTGAAGTGTTTATAGGTAGACGGTAAAGAGACGACCAATAAGACAGCCTTATCCTCATCATCAATTTTAACTTCTAGATTTTCTAGGTCAATAATAATGAAATTGAACTCATTAAGATGAGATTGAATAGGAGTACCTTCAGCCATACGGAGCGTGTACAAATGCTTTTTCAAATGGAGTTTGTTTGCAAGACTTTTGTTCATATAGAGAGATTCAAGCTTGAGCTAAAGTCCTGCAGCGGTAGTCTCGTGAACCACCTTGTGGAGCACCTCCTTGAATAAACAAAGTTGGATTGCTGATAAAAGCTTTTTCATCCAACTCCATCCATTTCTCATCGGTCATGGAGTCGGATTTTTTTGACTCCCATTCAAGAGCCTTTTTCAACCCATTCTGTGTAAGAACGACCTTCATTTGGACTCTCCAGATGAAGAAACTAATCTTGCCATCAAACTTTTTAATATCAAATTTTGTAACAGAAGCCATCTTGAAAAACTGCTGTACGTATGAATAGTGATCGTATGTATGAACACAAACCATACATATGAACAACACTTGTACAATATTTGTGACTATTATGACCGAGCTTTGATACCACTTGTTAGGCAATACGAGGCGATAGCGGAAGCGTGATAAGGATCGGGATTGATATTGAAAAGTATAAATAAATTGAGCAAGGTAATAAATGGAAACACAGATTTAACATGGTTCACCCAAAAATGGGCTACATCCACAGACGACGACGAGCAAAATATCACTTTAATAGAGAAGTGTACAACAATACCTCACTGGGCCTAAGCACTACGAGGATATAATTTTTGTGTATCACTCAGTGATATAAAAGGAGTATTACAACATTCACAAAATATACAATGTGTATCTCACAGAATTCTTAGGCTCCTCTCTTACTCTCTATCATAAATGAAGGAGCTGAAGAGCTCCTTTTATAGGCAAAACCTTGCCTACAAGTGTTGAATAAATCTTGACAAGTTGGTGGCCAACTTGTTGAGAATAACTTGCCAAAATTTTACAAGTTAGGCAGCTAACTTTGTGGAAAAACTTGGCAGACAATTTGATAATTGCTTGTGGGTTGCCAAGTTTGACAAATCTTGGTTTGTCAACAAATATAGGCTTACCAGATCTTGGGTCAAATTTCAACAACCTAATATTTAGCTCTCAAAAATTGTCCCCACAAAGAGTTACCAGTTCTAAATCTCCAGTATTGTTTGTATTGGAATGAGATGTAAATATCAGACAAATTCCTCACACCAATACCTCCTTCATCTTGTGGATAGCTATACCTCCTTCATCTTGTGGATAGCTAAGTGTTTCCCATGAAGCCTAGTGATACTTCTTCCTTTCTTGATCCCAACCCCAAAAGAAATCGGCCACCACCTTCTTGATATAGTTAAGAGTAGTTTTGGCAGGAGATATAGCTGAAAGAGTATGTATAGGAATAAAAAGTAACACATGCTTAATCAAAGTTGCTTTACCACCAAAACTCAGTGTTTTAGCATGCCAACCACTAATTTTACTAACCACCTTATCCACCAAATCAGAGTAATATATGATCCTCTGACTCCCAATACATAAAGGACAACCAAGATAAGTGATGGGACTATTCTTCTTGGAAAAACCAGTAATATTGGAAATAAGATCTTCAGTCTGCTGGGAAGTATTAGGAGTTCGCATGAAATGACTTTTTTCTTTGCTAACTAACTGATTAGAAATCTCCTCATAGGCTGTCAAAGTGTTCACCATAAGTTGTAATGAGAACACTAGAGTGAGAACACAATTTAGCCCATTGCACAGGATCTTATAGACTATGCTGTTCAAACTTTTTAAAAATATCAACAGGTGCATGTCGGATGCGGCATCAAAAGTAAAGAGTTCGTGCAACTCAGCTTAGAGATACATTTGTATAGTGTATTACAACATAATATAGGTGGGAATTGACTAGCACTTTCAGGTCTGTCTACCTTGGGAATAAGAGATATCATAGCGGAGTTCAACTGTTTCAATAGCTTCCCAGTATGGGAAAACTCATGTACAACATCACATACCTCATCACCAATTATATCCCAAGCATCTTTGAAGAAACGTCCCACATAACCATTTGGTCCAGGACTTTTATTCATATTGATACTCCATATTGCTTGTTTAACTCTTTTGAAGTCATTGGTTGTAATAGCTGTAATTGGTGCACCTCATTTAACCTGGGGCCCTACTAAAATGTTCCTACTTGTCATTTTATTTATTGTGTTCAAATTATTTTTTTACTAATTGAACGCCATAAATTTTTGTTGTAGATTATGAAATCGTATAAAAAAGGAAAAGTCATTGTATATCCAGAAATTATATCCTTTGGCAATAGGACCTGATGTGCTTGGAAGAACATATACTGGTTGTATAGTAAATGGTGTTAGCTATCATGTTCAACGACGCAATGAATTACATAAAAGCCAAAACTATGGTATAGTTGTTGCAGGTTACCATGAAAATGAGTTGATTGACTTTTATGGGATTATAGTTGACATCCTTGAGTTAGATTACATTGAGGAAAATCGAGTACTCCTATTTAAATGCAAATGGTTTGATCTTCGCAAGAAAACAGGGATGCGAAAAGATAATAATTTTGCGAGCATTTATGTTAAAAGATTTTGGTATGAACATGATTCCTTTGTTCTAGCTACTCAAGAAAAACAAGTATTATATATTGATGATCCAAAATTAGGAGAAAATTGGCAAATTGTGCTCAAATTTTAAGATAGACACTTATATGATGTGGCAGAGAAGGAAAATTCAGAGGCAGAAAGTGATGGGATGCATATTACAAATGATGAAGTGTATTAAGATATTTTACTTGAAAGCAATTCAATTGTCAATGATGCGGTGGATATATTGAGTCAACTACATAGAGATGATGTTGATTCAATTACATTAGATGCAAATGTAATTGAATTAGAGGCTCAAAGTGAACATAATGTTGAAATTGATTAGAATGAAGATGATTCAGACTAAGAGGATGACACTATGATAGAGTACATCAGTGATCATGATGAGAATGAAGGTAATAATAATACTAATGATGATGAAGTTGATAGCATGTGTGATGGTGACGACATTGGCTTGTGATGTAACCTCATAATAGTAAGGTCAGTTACTTGTTAATAGTTCTTCTAAATCAGTCCTTTTATCATCTTTGTACCAGTAACCCTTGTGCTCTGTTTATCTCTCTTAATATTGTCTACAATTAGCTTATTTACTATGTTTTGAGGGTTTATTCTTAGGTGGAAGCCTTATTTTTTATAAATTCAAATTTTGAAATACCGAAGTACAGGAACTATGACTGTTTATTTGTACTAAAGTTGGAGTCTTTTAAGCGAAAATCTTGGTTGTCTTGGGTTGGTCAGTTGTGTGATTGTGTCTATTGACTGTTGTATTGTACTAAAGTTGGAAGTCTTTAGCAGAGATTTTGGTTTTTGTTGAGTGGAGAAAAAAAATGAAGTTCATGAAGTTGGGATCAAAACCAGATACATTTCAAGATTAAGGGAAAGGTGTAAGGTATGCTAAAAAGTTTACTGTTATTTTTTGTTTTATTTACAAATGCACCTTGAATTTTTCTCTGGTTTTGTTTTTGCTGCTTGTAGATACACAATCTACTTGTATAAACAGTACTCCCTTTTTCTCTGATCTTTTTTGCATCTATATAGTTTAACTTATTTACAACTACATAGACAATATGTTCCTTTAGTTGAACTTCTATAACTACAATATAAAAATATTCCTTTCGTTTTAATTTATTTGTCTTATTTTTATTTTATTAGTCTATTTCTAGAAATAAAAAAGTCTCTGCTTGATATATCATACAGTACTATTTTTTAGATTTAGTCAACAAGATTTAAACTATTCTTGTTAAACTCTATGCGAAGTTAAAATTAGATAAATAAATTAAAATTGAAGAGGTGACTTTTTACTTTAAGGTCATATAAGTGATAAATTTATTTAACTATTCATAAACAGTGTGATTAGTAACCTTACATTAAAAAATGTTAGCGACATGAATATGGAGTATGCATTATGCATGCCAGGAAGGTAACCCTTTTTCTGTACTATTTTTTAATTTCCTATTTGAATTTTTGTAAAGAAAAAAACTATTTTTTTGTTTTGCGTTTGATCTTTCTTCTCTTATTTGGATATGAGTTCCGTAGCTTATGCAGTGTGTCCTCCACTTCTTGTGAACATGTACAGAACAATCTTGGAGTTTGCTTTACAACAAATAGAGACAACTATTAAAAATAAGGGGTTTCTTTCTCTAAGAAATGCATTGTCTGCCTGTTTGTTCATATTAGTAGTCGTAGTATTTTTGGTCCATGATGGAGCCACACCCCTACTTGTGGGATTCTACTGAGTATGTTGTTGTTGGTAGCGATGATTAGGGGTTCATCCGAACCCCCTTCAACGTGAACCCCTTCGATGAAAAACTATACTATTTATATATGGTAAAAATAATTTTAGATATAGATTATAGATGTCGAACGCCCCTTCGATTAGTTTGTGTTTGCTTCTTAAAATTTTGAGCCTCCTTGAAGAAAATTCTAGCTCCGCCACTGTTTTTGGTGTAATTTCTTGTCCTTCGATTTCTGTAACTATCTATCGATTCCTTGAACCTCGATTATCGTATTGTTTTGTTATTATTTATTTTTTCTTGTACTTTCATTACTTCTTTTGAGTAGGTTTCTTTGCACTATTTTTTCTTGAGTCGAGTTTTCTGTTGAAAATAAACTCTCTACTTCTGTCCTAGATTTCATTTTATTGGACCTACACTAGATATGCTGTTGTTTGTTTTCTCTAAGAAATAAGTTAGTAGTCGTGAGTACAAAGATTCTAATTTTATAGTCCGACTACTCTTTTTGATCTTGAAAAAAGCAGGCAATATTTGCTTATTTTTTGTTTTGGTGTCCCCCTATGTACCTATTTTAGAGTTTCTTGTTACCTTTTAAGAATTTTGATGGTGGATTGCATGAGGACATTCAAAAAGTGGTGTTAATCTACTTTCTGCGTTTGATTGATAGGTCCTCTATTTACCAAGAGGAAAAAGGCCTTAGTGGGGTCAATGATCTCCAATTATTTGATCTTCTAAATTATGTTTACACCTTGTAACATTAATTACTCTATCTACAGTGATTGTACTTTTGATAAAAAAAAGAATGTGAAACAAGGGGTACATTATTGTTTATTGTTTACACAATTATTGTTTACTTTTTCTAGCCGCATACATGTAGCTTATGGGGTTTGTTTTTTCAGACAAGGGTTTTCGAAAAATGTTCTCTCTATCTCTATGAGGTAGTGGTAAAGTTTGCGTATATTTTATCCTCCTCATACCCCACTCGTGGGAATCCACTGGATATGTTGTTGTTGTGGGAACTTCTAATATTTAATTTTTTGTCCTTTGTGGGATCACATTGGGTATATTGTTGTTGTTATTGTACCCTTACTCTCTTTTTACCTCAAGGTGGTATCACTATCCATCAAGTTAAATTTTGTTTTTGTACTGCTTTTGTTAAAAGTATAGGTACAATATTCAACATTGTGATAAAAAGTTAATGAGCAATTGGGTGAATCTAAGTTAAATTATGTATTTGGCTGTGATGATTTGAACGAATTGCACTCAATTTGTTGTTTATAGCTTGGAGAGTAGTTAGACACAGTTATAGTTCATACTATCCAAGTGTGGGACAGAGGAAGAGACTTTCATGTGCTCTGGGCCTTTTTATTGTCAATGTCATGGCATTAGTCCTCATGAGTTGAACTCTATTTCTGCAATCTAGATCGAGTTTTTGTTTTTTGATAATTATATTAATATGTGTTCTGACTTTTCTCAATTAGAAATATTTTAGTTAAGTGTTATTGAGTTAGTGACTCACTTCCTGTTATATATATTTTTTTACAAAGGCCACAAGTGATGTTGATGAGGCTTTCTTTTGCTAGAGTGCATGAGTCGACAAATTCCTGATGAGCGAGTATTGTTTTGTGTCCCACAAGAAGTTACTTATTTGCTAATCTCCTTTCCTTTTAAACATTTAGAGTCGACCCGTTAGTCATTTCACTAGCGTTATGAGCATTCTTTTGTTATTAGCGATTTGTGATAGTATTAGACTTTTTCGTATTTGGAGATATAAAGTTTCTTGTGATTGGATTAGGTATCATGATAATGCGATTGTGCATTTAAAATAGATGTTACAATGGTTGGATTGAATATTTGTTTGAAATTATTTCGTCGAACAAGTGATATTATTTTTCATGATGATATACTTGTGTTGTTAAAATATATGTAGAAATTTTTAGTGTTACTATTTATTTTAGGTTTCAGTATGAGTGTTAATTATAGTGGATGCTAAATAGATGCAATAAATTAATTGCGATTATGCTTATTGTGAGAGTTCTTCTTGTCGAGGCTCTTGATAGTTTTGGAAGCTTTGCTTGTATTTGTTTTAAATTCAAACTATCATAATGATTTTTAGGCATTTTATTATTTTTATTATGTGATGATGTTTATATCATTTGTCTGCAATATGGTCTAATATTTTACAAAAAAATTATACTTGTGTAGTGTATAATATATAACCTTTCTCTAAAAGAAATCTATTAATTAAAAATGTGTTTAAAAATTAATGTTGTTATAATTTATAACTAGGATTTTTTTTGTATCTAATAATTACATTTTCAACTACAAAATTTAGGTATTAGCCATTTGAACATATATTTTATAGGTGACAAAATTTCATTGTAACTAAATTGTAGGTTAAATAAGGACAATAATACAATTGTCACTAATTATTTGAACTATTAGTGACAAAAATTAAGGTCACAATTGAATATAATAATTTGTGGCTAAAGTTTACAATGATTAACTATAAAAATTCTAGTTTGTCACTAATGTCTTTTTGCGACAATAATTTTTCGTACACAATTTAACTAATTTTAGGACAAAACATAATTTGTCACTAATATACCAATATACTTTTTGCTACAAAAGATTTTCGTATCCAAACTTTTACTAAATCAGGGACAAAAAATGCTTTGTCACTAATGAATTAGTATCTTTTCGTGATAATTTTTTTCGTACACAAAATTTAACTAATTTTAGGACAAAAAATAATTTGTCACTAATATATCAATATACTTTTTGCTACAAAAATTTTTCGTATCGAAAATTTTATTAATTCAAGGACAAAAAATGATATGTCGCTAACTGGGAGCATCATTAGTGACAAAAATGTGTCATTAATAACTTCAAATTCGTGGCTAATAATGCTCAATAAATAGTGCCAATTCATTTTTTGGTGAAAAATTTTAGTGAACAAATCTTTGCTACGAAATTTTATGTTTCGTCACTAAAAATATATAAATGTGTATTTAAGCACAAAATGTAAGTCTTGTTATTAAAAATGAACAATTAGTGACAAATTCTATGTCGTAGCTAATAATTTTGTAGCTATATATCACATTTGTTGGAGTGGAAAGATTCAAGATTTTCAAAAAGGTGTCCTAGGATTCTAGTATTTTATGAGAAGAGGATTTAGGGCCTTGAGGATTGCCCTCAGGTTCCTAAGGAGAAGATTTGAGATTTTCTAAAAGGTGATCTAGGACTCTAACATGACTATGAAAAGAGAGCATTTAGGGCCTTGAGATTGACCTAAGAGGGTACACAGGATACCAAAAGGGTGATCTAAGACTAACATAAAATGAGATACTTTTACGAATGATGATAATGTTATGATATTCTGTTAGGATCAAGGAAATGGCTTCAAGTGCAAGGTTTGATGTTTCATAATGACTTACGATGTTTTTTCTTATACACAATTATATACTTCTATATTATATTGTGTGCCCGCTTACTTAGTACATTCAAATGTACTATCACATACTCTATGTCTATATTATATCACAATGTAGGTGTAGGTGACCTTCTTATCCGTCCTCGTCGCTAGATACAGGTTACTTGATGATCCTGATCAGGTGAGTCCTCATGCTTCCGGGACAAAGCCTCTTATCTTTACTTTTGTCATGTTATATATTTGAGACTATCTTTCTTTTCTGTTAAGGGTGAGTCAGGACCTGTCTGAATCCCCATCTATGATTATGAGTTAGAGACATTTGTTGGACATGTGTATTGATTTCGATTTTGGTCTTATATACTCTTATGTCATGTTTTACTTCTATACTATGAGTTATGCTAAGTATTGCTTCTAGTTATATTATTCTTCTATTGTTTATCTTGTATTCTTGATATATATTAAGAGGCTTGGATGAGATACCTTCAGGTTCTTCATTCGCCATGTTACGACTAGGTGCTAGGCTTGAGTTGTGACACACATAACCAATCTTAATACCGAAGTACATCATGTACCACTTGGGAGAAATCTCTATCTTCTTTTTAGAAATCAACTTCTTCACCTAAACCATTGACGAGTCTAAGTCCTATTTTGCCTTAACATCAACAACCATAGAAGATTTAGCACTATTATGCATATGGATACCACCATCATTTGAATCAGCCAATTTAATACCCAATCTTAACAAACAATGCACATCCTTTACCAACTCTTTCTTGGCTAGATCATCATGAACCACACTACCCATAGATAGCATATTAAGAGCATAGCTACAATATTTTCCTTGCCTGGATGGTACTGCACACTCATATTGTAGTCCTTAGGAAGTTTCAACCATCTTCTTTACCTCAAGTTAAGATATCTTTGTGTTAACACATATTGTAAAATCTTGTGATTTGTGAATACATCAATATGAACCCCACAAAGAGAATGCCACCAAATCTTCAAAGCAAACACCACAACCACTAACTCAAGATCATGAGTAGGATAATTTTGCTTATGCACTTTCAACTGTCTAAATGCATATGTTATGACATTGCCATGTTGAATTAGAATACAACCCAAACCATTATGGGAAGTATCTTAATATACCATAAATCCATCTGACGCATCCGGTAGTGTCAAAATGGGAGCCGATGTAAGCGATCCTTCAAAGTCTAAAAACTTTTCTCACATTCATTCAACCATTGTAATTTTGACTTCTTCTAAGTCAACTTATTTGAAGGTGAAGCAATGGATGAAAGCCTTCAAGACAATTGTCTGCAACAATTTGTCACTACCTCGGTCTTCTTTGGATCAACCGTAATACCATTAGTGAATACCACATATAAAGGGAAGGCTACCTCATGCAACCAGAACTCACGCTTGCTGAACTTTGCAAATAATTATTTATCCCTCAAAGTCTGAAGCACTAACCTCAAATAATCCATATGCTCTTGCTCACTTCAGGAATAAATCAGAATATCATTTACGAAGACAACCACAAAAGTATCAAGATATGGCTTGAACACCCAATTCATAAGATCCATAATCACCTTCGGGGCATTAGTCAAGGCAAATGTCATCACCTCAAACTCAAAGTGTCCATATCTAGTCAAAAAAGCTATCTTGGAAATATCACATTCCCTTACCCTCAACTGATGATAGCCGAAACAAAGATCAATCTTGGAAAAGTGAGTTGGACCATGCAATTGATCAAACAAATCATCTATTCTTGGTAGTAGATACTTATTCTTTATATCACCTTGTTCAATTGTCGATAGTTAATACACATCCAAAATGCCCATCGTTTTTCTCACAAATAAAATAAGAGCACCCATGGTGATATGTTTGGCCTAATAATCCCCTTCCCTGACAAGTCCTTTAACAGATCATTCAACTCCTTCAATTCTGGTGGTGCCATTTGGTAAGGAGGAATAGAGATAGTTTGGGTGTCAGGAAGAAGATCTATGTCAAAGCTTACTTCCCTTCCAAGAGGAATACCGAGCAAATACTCAAGAAAGATATTTGAAAATTCATTCACCATAAGAACTAACTCAAGATTAGGAGACTCAAAATTAATATCTCTAACCCTAACTACATGATAGATACATCCGTTAGAAATCATCTTTCAAGCCTTAGGATAAGAGATAAACCAAACTTCGAAGGTTTAGTTACTACCTAGAAATGCAAGAATAGGCTCATTCGAGAATTGGAATTTGACCTTTCGGGTCTTACAATCTATCGAAGCATAGGAAGCATGTAGCAAATTCATCCCAAGAATGACACCAAAATCAACTATTTCAAGCTCAACAAAATCACAAGGAATGACTTTATTCAAAGCTGACATATGACATCCTCGATAGACTTATGGGCTATAACCAACTCACCCACAGAAGTATAAACTGAGAATAGCTCCCTTGATATTTCAAGACTCATACCAAACTTAATAGCTACGAAAGGAGTGACAAAAGACAAGTTTGCACCCAACTTAATCACTGCATACGCATCAAAATCTAAGACTTTCAACATACCGATCACTAAATCAGAAGTCTCTTCCACCTCATGTCTGACACGAAGAGTATAAAACCTGTTGTTGCGCTAAGCATTACCTTGTTGAACTCTTGGTTGACCTTGACCAGCCAAAATAATTTTTCCAAGAGGACAACCTTCTTGACCTCTCTTTGGAGCATTTGGACATCTAACAAGATTGTGACTCCTTTGGCCACATCCAAATCAAGCAACCGTGCCAACCAAATGCCACCATGATTCTTTCCACACATCACAAACCTTGCCAGCCCACCTTTACCTTAAAACTTTTGGCCTTGTTGAGGACAATCATTTCTACCATCAATCCTAGCATTGGAGAACCCACCTTTAAATCAGACCTTCTTAGATTCTCTCATCTTTCTCTCTTTAAGCAATTCAACTCAATTTCCTCGACATAAGTCATAAGCCAAGAGATGTATACCCCTTTCACAAGCATAACAGTATGGCATTCTTTGACCACTGTCATGATCCAAGCCTAGGGCCTAGTTGTAACATAGTAAATGAGTAATCTGAAGGTACCTCACCTAAGCCTCTTAGCATATATTAGGCATATAAGATGAACAATAGAAGAACATTATAAACAGAAGCAATACTTAGCATAACTAAAGTATAAAAGTATATCATAACATAATAGAATACAAGACTAAAATCTAAATCAATACATAAGTCCAACGAATGCCTCTAACTCATAATCATAGATGGAGGCTCAGACAGGTCTAGGCTCACCCTCAAAATAAAAAAAAGACAGTCTCGAATACATAGTATGACATAAGAGTAAAGATAGTAGGCCTTGTCCATGAAGCTTGAGGACTCACCTAATTGGATCATCAAGTAACCTGGATCTAGCCATGAAGATAGATAAGAGGATCACTTGCACCAACATTATGATATAATGTAGGCATAATATATACATTAATACATTTGAATATACTAAATATGTAGGCATGCAAAGAAATAAAGAAATATAACATCATGCATAACATAAACAATTATAAGTCATCATGAAATATCAAACCTTTCACTTGAAGCCATTGCCTTGAACCTATCATAATTTCATAGCATCATCATTATTACTCATAAGAATATCTCATTTTATGTAAGGTCTTAGGTCACCTCTTTAGAATCCTGAATCTCTCCCTAAGTCAACCTCAAGGTCCTATAACACCCATTCATAAATAATGTTAGGATTTTAGGTCACTTTATGGCCGATGTAAGTCACCCATGCATAAATCATATTAAAGTCCTGGATCACCTCATGGACCTAAGTCCTCCTTTGTCATAGTCATGCCAGAGTCCTAGGTCACCTTTTCGGAATCTTGAATCTTTTCCCCAGGTTAACCATAAGTCCTTGGATCCCCTTCTCATAGTATACTAAAGTCCTAGGTCGCCTTTTTGGAATCCTAAGCATGTCAACCATAAGGCCCTAGATACTCCCCTCACATTTATAATGTCTTCATCATAAAGTCATAATCATATTCCTACTTATGAAAGTGTAAAGGGAGGGTTGTACCTATCCTCATCAATACACATCAATTCATGCATAATAGTTAACACTCAATCATATTTGAAAGAATATCACATTCATAATCATGTCATCTTCATCTTCATATTGAGGTCATGGTCAACATCATACTCAAATCATACCATACTAGTACACATGCTCAATTAATGTTCACATTCAACAACTCAAGTCCAAATCAAATTCATATTCATAAACCCATAATCAATTCATGTTCACATCCATAAGTATATTCATGTTCATAATCAAACTCTCATGTAGAAGCCATATGTAATGACCCATGCCTAGGGTCTAGTCGTAACGCGAAGAATGAGAACTCGAAGACACTAAACCCAAGCCTTTTAGCATACATCAGGCATACAAGGTAAGCAATAGATGAATAACATAAGTAGAAGCAATACTTAGCATAACTTATAATATAGAAGTATAACATGACATAATAGTATACAAGACTGAAATCTAAATCAATACTTGAGTCTAACGAATACCTATAACTCATAACCATAGATGGGGGATCAGACAGGTCCTGGCTCACCCACAACATAAAGAAAGGACAGTCTCAAATACATAGCATCACAAAAGAGTAAAGATAGTAGGATTGTTTCCCGGACTCTCCCTATCTGGATCGTTAAGTAACCTGGATTTATCCATGAGAATGGTAAGAGGATCACTTGCACCTAATCGTGATATAATGTAGGCATAGAGTATATGTTAGTATATTTTAATGTACTAAGTATGCGAGCATGCAACATAATAAAGCAAAGTACAATCATGCATAATATAAACCATCATAAGTCATTATGAAACATCACAAACCTTTCACTTGAAACCATTACCTTGATCAAGTCATGATCTCATAACATCATCATCATTCATGCTGACCCCCAACCTAGGAGCCTAGAAAGTCTAGAAAAATTGAACTAGAAATACCCAGGATCAATTCATGAACACGGCCCGTGCTTTAGACCATGAGCCGTAGACCAGGCTCGTGGATGGGAGCCTCTGAAATTTGAAAATTTACTAAGTGTAAAGTGGTTCATGAAAGTGATTTACGACCTATGCATAGAAACACATATCGCAGATAATGCCATAGGTGTGAGTACCAGACATGAAGGAAATTTGAAGTTTTTGAAAGGTGATCCATGCTAAACAAGATGATCCATAATCCGTCCCATGACCCATAATTAGCCCTCATAATGGGGTCTAGAAAAACAAAAATTTTACTAAGTATGGAAGACCACAAGGCCATCCACGACCTGTGGATTGAACAATAGCCTGTGGATAGAGGGTTTCGTGGTTAGTTGTTGGTAATTAGTTTCTATAGATTGAAAAAGGAGAACAGAATGATGAGAACCATGATCATGGTTCTATCCACGGCTTGTAATCAGAGTCTCGTGGATAGAATCTGGCATTTTTAATAAAGGAAAATTTTATCTATTCCGCCAATCCTAAACCTAAACTATGTCATTTTAGTGACTCTTTAGGCCCCTATTTAGACCTTAGAGCCCTAAAATCCCAATTTTTTTCCACCATTTCACTTTCTCACAAACCCTAAGGTATTCATCCTCTCTAAGAACAAGTTAAGGAGGCTAGGATTTTCAAGTGTCTCTTCCATAACAGAAAATTCCTTCTTCCTAGGCTATACCCAAGGTATGTGAGTTGATTTGTGGGTCACCTATCACCCACAAAGTCCTACATTCAAGATTTTACCTCTTATTTAAGTTCGTTAAATATTCCCATGCATGTTAATGATGATTTCATGATGTGTTAAGTTATAATATGCCTCAAATGTTACCATAAGATGTTACATCAAGTATTTTCATGAGTTTTGAGTTAAGGGTGATGACCCCAAAGATTAATGCTTTGAATGTTGATGTGTGGGATGTTTTACATGTTTAAATAAACATATTTTACCACGATAGATCAAGCATGAACCTCATGATTTATGAATATTTCAACTTATGATTTAGCCCACTAAGTTTAAAGTCACTATATATATGTTACATGATGAAAAATAGGGCATAAAAAAAGGATTTTAAATTGATAGTTTGTCAAAGATATAAGTCACTCTATATATGTTACATGATGAAAAATAGGGCATAAAAGAAGGATTTTAAATTGATAGTTTGTCAAAGATATAAGCATGTTGACAATGCCCTATATGATGTTTATGATGGTCCCCAAGATGAAAGGACAATTCTCACTTGGTAGTTCCTTAAGTTTTGAGCTACCCTTAGGATTGCTCCTTATGATTCTAAGTGACATAATTTGACTAAGTATATGTTTTAAAGATTTCGTGGGATGACTTAGCATCGAATGAGGCATTGAGGTGAGGTTTGATGAGGGAACCCTAGACGAAACCCCTTTCCCCATTAACTATGTGCCACCATAGAAGCCCTTGTAGGCTAGGCTAGTGGATCTACATAAGCCAATTATCTATATGATGACATATGCTAAGTGACGGAGTTCCACCTGACAAGTGGTCTCCTCATGCCAACATCAGGGGTTATGTTAGATTCTATGTAGTAGCTCACATAGTCTTATATGTCGATTAAGGTCTATTCCCATAATGTTTATGATTCATGTCTTCGTACCATCACATGTTGTTGTGTTCATGCATTATCCTTACTCAT
This sequence comes from Solanum sejunctum, assembly GCA_025642045.1. Lineage (NCBI taxonomy): Eukaryota > Viridiplantae > Streptophyta > Magnoliopsida > Solanales > Solanaceae > Solanum > Solanum sejunctum. The sequence continues at coordinate 16,009,004 of JAOTQJ010000091.1, forward strand.
GTTGAACAATATTCCTTGTGGATGTTTAAGCTCATGTTAATATTACCTTTACCATTCCATGCATGTAAATCCTTAACTTATAAATAATGGAATTGTAATTTCATGTTTGCATTGCATCTCATATGTTTAGTACATTCCAAAACTTCTAATTCATATTTTGCCTACATGATATAACCATGTAGGGACAAGTGTTCCTCCCCCAGCTCGTGGCTAGTTCTTCTGATGTTCAAGAGTAGTTTTATTATGGTGAGCCCTTAGTTTGGGACACCACCTATTTCCTTTCCTGCCATATATTTTGGACTTGATGTATATGTTGGTTTTTGGAGACTTTTACTTTCTATCTAGTTAAAGTTTGGAAACTTTTCTATTTTATGAAAGTCGACCGTTTATCAATTCTCGCTTATCTATGGTCTAGTTGGTATGTTTACAGATACTATGTATATTTTAAGATGTATTTTTGTTTCAATGATATCACATATACCCTATCTTGTTTTCTTCCACAAATCTATGAGTTTTATGCTTATGAGTGGTTGAAGTATTAAGATGGCTTGGTGAGGTGCCTACAGGTGTCTCATTCACCGTGTGACAACTAGGCACTAGGTCCGGGCCATTACAAAAATGGTATCAAAGCATGAGATTATAAAATGTTCTTTGGATGTAAAAAAATACCACATCAAGTAGAGTCCCATTCAAGGTTGTGAAGTGCACCACAATCTTGAATGAGAGTCTATGAGATGCTTAGGAAAGTCTTCCCTTCTTTCTTATTTATATTGTGTCATAGAGTTGTCTAAGGTTCTCCTACAACTGACGATGAACTCTTTGCTATTTTTAGATCATAAAGCCAAGAAAGGACCCACATTTAGGAACACAGCGAATCTATAAGCCCTTCCACCATAACAAGATGATCGAGTGTCTCACATGGAGTTTAGAACCGCATCTACCATGCTAGCCTAAGCTTTGGCTAATCAAGCCAATAGGGAGATTGTTGATCATGCTCAAACAGTACCTCTCACTTTGAGTATAAACCGATCCCAAGGGAATACGGGGTTTCACCGCATTGATTCACCAATCATTTCAAGCATCAAATAAATCTATTCTCAGTAAAAGAGGGGGGTTTATAATGATTTATAGTAAGGTAAAACTATACTAATAAAGCAAAGAGACAATCAAATTGGAGAGAAACTTAGGAATTGTGTTCCCCGTGATTCACTAACTCAAGCACCCCAAATAACATAACCTAAATTAGAATATTGCATGCAGGACGATAACTTAGGTTCTTTCAACCCTTGGCAAAGGTGAAGGTCGAATTTTACTATGGCGCTTGCCCGGCTACCATATTGTGCCAAACTAACAGTTACCAATTGTCCTAGTCAACCTCTCCTTGGTCGGGTTTGGTTGATTAGACAAGAATACATTTTACTATTCATCACTACCTTGATCGGGATCATGACACTACGCTGGGTTTAATGTTGGCCACCATTAAATAACAAGAAAAATGATGAAAATGGATAATACATGCAAATACCCAACTCAAGAAGTGCAAATAATCCAGGTTATTAAGCTAGTTACTCATGGTTCTCACAACACCCAAGTTGTGGGGGTTTAGCTACTCATGACTTGGGTAAGAAGATAAACAATGAATGAAACATACTTAGTTGAGAAATTACCCAAGAAGAATGAAGAACAATAAAATCACATTTTGATTTGAATTCACAATCTTGAATCATGCAATTAAATTCCAAGTGATTTTCATCTCCCATTTTGAGTCTCAAAATGAAAACCCTAAATTTCTACTCTAGAACCCTACAATATTCTAAGAAATAGGAGCTTTTCTCTCTAAAAAATCTCTAAAAACTGTGGAATCTCTTTTTAACACCCTAACATATACTATTTATACTATTTACAAAAAGATCCATAAAATAATTAAAAAATTTAGGTTGACAGCTGCTACGGCTCGTAGCGTGACCTAGCAGCCATAATTGGGCTTTCGTTATCAGCATTTTGGCATTTTCAACTTAGTTGCTGTGATTCACACCTACGAGTCGTAGTCTGGTCTATGACTCGTTATTCATGCTTGCAGTTCTTGATCTAATTTTCATCAACATTATTAATCGTTACGAGGCCCCTTTCTATGAGTCATAGTGAGGACTATGACTTGTACCTTGAGCTCGTATGGTTGAACTTCAAATTCTCAGATTTTGATTTTGGAAATTGTTAATTGCTACAATCATCCGCTATGATTCATAGCTTAGGCTACGACTCGTAGTGGGTCTCATAGATCTTCAAAAGTCAACAAAATCTGTAACTTTTTCCAAAATCAGGCCACCTTACATTTTCTGCAAAAATAAACACAAACACATAAAAATTATAGAAAGTTGCATTGAGAACACACAAAATCCTTTGTTTTAGGCACCAAATGTGTTGTATTTTCATAGCACATCAATTGCCATTCCTCCCCAATTGCCTACTCTGGGTACATGAGTTAGAGATTTTATGAGGATGAATCCTCCAAAGTTCCATGATTCTAAGACGGAAGAAGATTCCATTGACTTCTTTAATGAAGCTTACTGAATTGTTTCCATACTGGGAGTTCCCTTGGAATAAAAGGTCGATTTGGTGGTCGACTAACCAAAAAGGGGTGGCAAAGATATGGTATGAACAATAGTTAGAGGAAAAAGGTCAAGGAACGGGTCCAATTGAATGGGAAGAGTTCAAGGGTGCATTCTTGGATCAGTTTTTTCTAATGGAGTTGAGAGAGGCCAAGGTATAAGAATTCATCAACCTCAAAACCCTTACATAAGCGGGAGGTAGTATACTATCAAGTTCACCAAGCTCTCTAAGTATGCCCCTTTCATGGTAGCTAATCCAAAAGCTCGTATGAGCAAGTTCGTCTCTGGTGTATAGACTTGGTGTCAAAATAGTGCAAGTCAGCTATTCTTGTGAAGGAGATAGAAATCTCTCAGCTAATGATGTATGTTGAGAAAATCGAGAAGGAAAAGTTGCAGGAGAGAGCAAGGGAGTCGAAAAGAACCTAAATCGATGGTGGAATTTGCGGGAGAGAGCAAGAGAGTCAAAAAGGACCCTAATTGGTGGTAGGGGTTATTCTTAACAAAGTAGTTGAGGCCACAATAAGTTCCAAGGTGGACAAAATCAAGGTGGAAAAGGGTCTACCAGCACTTCTTTTCCCCCATCCACCAAAGACAAGAGGGTAGCTCCAAAGCCTTAAACTCCAAATTGCCCCAAGTGTGGGAGGTCCCACAAAGGAGAGTGCTTTGACGATTCAAATACATGCTTCAAGTGTGAAAATCCTGGGGTGAAGTTGCAAGGCCCCAAGGCCAAGGTGGACAAGATCAAGGTACACCGAGGACTAATTATTTCTATGCTCTTCATGGTCGATAAGAAGTTGAAAAGACCCTGGATATTGTGACCAGTATGTTGAAAGTCTATAATTTTAATGCATATGCATTGTCAGATTTAGGCCATTTATAACTCCCGTTCTTGAAAATAGATTCCATGCATGACCCAAAATTCTTAATGAACTTACAAAGTATGTACCCCCGTATGAGAGTCTATTGTTGCACGAAGAGTTTATAGAAATTGTCCCATTTCCATCTTGTATAAAGTTATACCTTGTGACTAAGTAGAACTCTCTATGGCTTTTGATATTATACCTGGGATGGATTGGTTGCATGTTTCCTATAAATCCATCTATTATAGGACACATAGATTCAAGTTCCAATTCCAAGATGAGTCTATTTTTTAGTGGGAGGGTAGAAATCCTTTATGAAGAAGTTGATTTGTTCCCTTTCTAAAGGCCTAGAAAATGATCTCAAAGGGGTGCATATATCATCTAGTAAGGGTCAAAGATGTCACTTCTAAAGTTTTTTCTCTTAAGTCAGTTCCCATTGTTAATGAGTTTCTCGATGTCTTTTTGAATGAGCTACTAGGTGTTCCTCCCAAGAGGGAAATAGATTTCAGCGTAGAATACCTACTTGACACTCAACTTATCTTAATTCCTCTATAATGGCTCCAGTAGAGTTGAAAGAATTAAAGGAGCAATTGAAAGTTTATTGAAAAAGGGTTCCACTAAACCTAGTAAGTCTCCATGGGGTGCTTTGATTTTGTTTGTAAGAAAGAAGGACGAATCACTCCTCATGTGCATAGACTACCGGCAACTCAACAAGGTCACTATTAAGAACAAATATTCACTCCCAAGGATAGGTGACTTGTTTGACCAATATCAAGGGGTGACATATTTCTACAAGGTTGACTTGAGGTTTGCGTATTACCAAATAAGGGTGAGAGAGAGTGATATTCCTAAGAAGGCTTTCCTTATACACCGGGTATATTCATGGACCTTATGAATGGGGCATTCAAGACCTACCATGACATGTTTGTAGTGGTATTCATTGATAACATCCTAATCTACTCCCAAAATGAGGAAGAACATATAGAGCACTTGAGAGTGGTGTTACAAACCTTAAGGGAGTAAAGGCTTTTTGCAAAATTTGACAAGTGTGAGTTTTGGCTAAGTGAGGTTTCCTTCCTTGGGCATGTGGTATCAAGATAGTATCAAGGTTGATCTTAAGAAGACAGAAGTAGTGAGAAATTGGCCAAGGCTATTGACTCTTACGGATATTAAGAGCTTCTTGGGCCTAGCCGAGTACAAAAGAAGGTTTATGGGAGGTTTCTCCTCCATCTCATCCCCATAAACAAAGTTGACTCAAAGTAATATTTGTGTGGATGGATGAATGTGAGAAGAGTTTCCAAACCTTGAAGGATCGACTAACTTCGGCTCTAATCTTGACCTTGGCCGAACGAAATGGTAGATTTATTGTCTATTGTGATGCTTCAAGGATTAGGTTGGGGTGTATGTTGATGCAACATGGTAAGGTGATTGTTTATGCCTCAAGGTAATTGAAGGTACATGAGAAGAACTACCCGACTTATGATCTTGAACTTGCGGCTATGGTGGTTGCTTTGAAAATTTGGCATCATACTTGTATGGAGTTCATGTAGATGTCTTCACCGATCATAAGATCCTTCATTTGTTCACCCAAAAAGATCTCAACCTAAGGCAATGAAGGTAGTTAGATTTTCTCAAGGACTATGACATAAGCTTGAAGTATTACCTGGGTAAAACCAATGTGGTAGCCAACGCTCTTAGTAGAGTTTCCATAGGTAGCGTATCCCATATAAAAGATGATCGGAAAAGGAGTTGGCAAAGGAAGTCCATAGGTTGGCTAGATTGGGAATAAAGTTAAATAAATCCAAAAGTGGTGGAGTGATGGTGTTAGATGGGTTCGAATCTTCTTTGAGTGAGGATGTTAAGTCTAAGAAAGACCTTGATCCCGCATGAGTTGAATTGAAAGACCTAGTGAAAGAGAGAAAGATATAAGTTTTCTTGCAAGGGGGAGATGGTGTGCTCTGATATCAACGGAGATTGTGTGTGCCAAATGATAGTGAGTTAAAGAAGTTGATATTGCAAGAAGCTCACAACTCTTCTTAGGGGTTATGTTGGATTCATGTAGTAGCTCGCATGATTTTATGTGTCAGTTATAGTCTACTCCTACAAGGTTTATGATCCATGTCTTCATTCCCTCACATGTGTTTTGTTCATGCATTATCCCTGCTCATATTGAACGATATTCCTTGTGCATGTTTAAGCTCATATTAATGTTACCTTAACTGTTTCATGCATGTAAGTCATCAACTTATAAATGATGGCATTATAATTTCATGTTTGCATTGCATCTCACATACTCAGTACATTCAAAACTACTGACGCATATTTTTCCTACATGATTTAACCATATAAGGATAAGAGCTCCTCCACCGGCTCGTGGCCAGTTCTTTCGACGTTCAAGACTAGTTTTATGTGGTGAGCCCTTAGTTTGGAATTCGACCTATTTTCTTTATTGCCACGTATTTTTGACTTGATGTATATGTTAATTTTTGGAGGCTTTTGCTTTCTATGTTATTAAAGTTTGAAGTCTTTTCTATTTGATGAAAGTCGACCATTTATCGATTCTCACTTATCCGTGGTCTAGTTGGTATGTTTATGGACACTATGTATGTTTTAAGATGTTTTTATTTCAATGATATTCCACAGACCCTATCCCATTTTCTTTCACAAGTTTATGAGTTTTATGTCTATGAATGCTTGATATGTTAAGATGGCTTAGGTGAGGTGCCTACAAGTGTCCCATTCGTCATATGACAACTAAGCCCTAGGCCCAAGTTATTACAACCTCTTTTAGAATCTTGAGACTCTTCCCAAGTCAACCTCAAATCCTTGAAGTCATCAGCTAATATATCATATAAGGGTCCAAGGTCACCTTATGGCCCTAAGTCACCAATTCATAATTCATATTAGAGTCTTAGGTCACCTCATGGTCCTGAGTCCTTCCTTTCATAATTCATATTAGAGCCCTAGGTCACCTCATGGCCCTAAGTCCTCCTCTTTCATAGTCATGTTAGAGTTCTAGATCACCTCTTCAAAATCCTAAGTCCTTTTTCCATGTCAACCTTAAGCCCCTAAATCTTCTTCTTATAACATTCTGGAATCCTAAGTCACCTTTTCAGAAATACTGGATCTTGTCTTCAGGAACTCCAGGTCAATCCTCAAGGACCTAGATCCTCCCATCACATTCATAACACACTCATCATTATGTCATAATCATATTCATACTTATAATAGTGTAAAGAGAAGGTCATATCTATCCTCATCAATAAACATCAACTCATATATGATGGTGGACACCTACACATATCTATTCTCATGTTGATATTAAAGTCATGATCAATATCATAGTCAAATCATGTCATACCAGTACTTATACTCATTTTATGTTCATGTTCATCAACTCAAGTACAAATCAAGTTCATGTTCAAAGACTCATACTCAAATCATGTTCACATTCATAACTATATTTATGTTCAACGTCAAATCTTCATCTAGAAGCCTTGTACATGCATGATCATGTGATGAGAGATGAGAGTATAACATGAGTTACATGTACTACTAGTTTCAAACATAATAATTAAATAGAATCATACATAACCCATGAATAGAAAATCATTTGAATCATAATTGAAATTACCTGTACATGAATTCATAGTTCATCAAGTCATGCAAGTTCAAATCTCATGAAAATCATGTGAACTGATAGGATAATGCTTAAATCATCATTTGAATACAACCCATATCATAATTCCAATAATTTAAAATTGAATCATGAAAACCTTACTTAGATCATGGTTTAAAGTAAAAGAAATTAGATGAAAGAGGTTTGGGCTCCATGACTGAAAGGAAATCATGGATGAATCCCATATACCTAAGCTTAGATTGATGAATTTGAGAGAAAATTAGCTTGTACTTCAAAATCTTGATGAACCCTTAGCTTGAACATGAATGTAGGAATTAGAGAGTGTTTTGATAGAATTGTGAGGCTAAGTGTTTAGGCTTACATGGAATGTAATGAAAGGCTTAAGGGTTGACTTAGGAGGGTAATATAGTCCACAAACATGTTAGAAACTTGAGAATGGACCAAAATACCTTACCAAAACAATGTCCAAAACTATCCGAAGTTCAATACATGAGACCCTTACTAGCTGTAGTGTACACCACGGGCCATGACACCCTTCATGAGACACACCATGACTCCTGGTGAGCACTACCGGCTATGGTGTGCTCTGTGGTGGGCACACCTTCAAGGCAACATATAAACCAAGGCCACATTCACGAGCCACTTCACGGCCAATAAAGTGCTTCATGAGTCGTGAAGGGGTCCTTGGTTGGGCACCCTAACCAAAAATTCTCTTACTAAGTTCGGATCCTTACATTTATATTTGCATGTTATGTGTTGGGGAATAATGAGATTTAGTCAAGGGTTTATATTATAGATTCACGACTATGTTAATGGTTATGACAATGAACAAATAAGGGGGTTAAAGAGATAGTGTGATAACATAACCATATGTGATGAAATTTGGAAAGTCTAAGTCACTTTTATGATTCTTTATTGATGGTGAACATGATCATATTGATATAGATTATGATAATTCTCATCTTCTCATTCATATACACGTATATGCTCTATTTGTCTTGATTCCGAAACACTACTACGATTAAACACTATATAAGAAACATGAGAAATAGGAATCAAACCGCACACTCCATGGAAGTATTATATGAGGGGTTGGGCCACAAGCTCCATGGCAAGTTCTATATAAAGGGTCACGCAACACATTCCATGGCAATTAACAGGGACAAATGTCATGTAAGGCTCCTGAATTGTGATTCAACAAGTGCGTAACAAAGGACAGACATGCATCATTATTATGTAATACTTGCATCACGTTGAACTTCATCAACTCCAATTGATTTTCATTATGAATGGATACTACATTCCTCTTCCTATTATTTATATTGATCAAAATTGATTGGTTATCTGAATAGATGTAGCTCTTTTATTGGTTCCTTTCTATTTCAAATACAATCTGCTAGCTTGGATTATCTACCTTACGTAGGTTGTAGTTGTGGAGTACTTTGAGTTTTGTATACCTTACTTAGGGTTAATAGGTCTACTTATTGAGTACTATATTACTTGATACTCACCCCTTGCTTTACACTTCGTATAATTTATAATCTCAAACCATGTTGACTGCTTTCTACCCTATACCAATCCGGAGCACTTGGAGGAAGCTTTAGAGATAGTTGTTTATCACTTCAACAAGTCCTCGTAGTCCTTTAATTGTATTCTTATTCTACTTAAACAAAAAGACATTAAGACCTAATTCATTTTAATTCGTAGTATATTTTAAAAGCTTGTATCGTGTGACACCAAGTTCTATTATTTCCTTTATTTGCATTTCTTCATTTTAGGCTGACTTGTCTTGATAAGTTAGAACAAATGTCATCGCATTCAATACCCAATCATGACAAGATGAGTAGAGAAAAGGCTCATTTTGAAATATCACAATGAAACTTGTTTTCCCTTATAGAGAAATCATTTTTTTCATTTTTGAAGTATTTTCCTAAAATATATATATATATATATTCCAATACTTTATCAACCATTAAAAAATATTTTCCTCCATGCTACCCAAGTAAGAGGATATCACAAACCTAGAATAGCATTACGAAAGGTATGCCATGACCACTGGGATGAGGGATTCAACTCCGTATTCCCACATAGAATACATACTTAAATCCCAAAAAAAATTATGAAAGACCCCATCTCTAAAGGGGCTTACGAAAAGCAAGTTCCTTCCCATTCAAATTAGGGCTGTGATTACAACTAATATGTATTTCAATAGCACTTGTAAATAGTTGTAATCATACTTTGGAAAGATCACAAATGTTGATCCTGTTTTTGATTATTTTGCATTTCTCCTGCTTGGATTCTGCTTCCACATTCAGCACATCTCTTGTACGATCTTTTTTCCCGCAATTCAAAACTTGCTAGCCATTATGAGCCCAAAGGTTACACAATGACAAGATAATGCCGAGAAAGAATAGTTTAGCAAATCCACAAATGAAGTATAAAGCTGCCAAAAAGAATTCACAAATATAGCTACTTTCGAAAAGGAAAGAGAAAAAGAGATGGTTAAATACACAAGGCTGCACCTAAGGTCTACTTCAACAAAGGCTTCCTCTGAAACTAGCATGGTTCACGAGGAACCTGTTTGCTCATAATAAAAGAGAACAGACTTGTAAGACTTGAGAACCTGGAAATGACAAATGAAATTTACTTCAGCTGTAAATTTAAGTTAAGACCAACAGGCATTATCAAGACTGTAAATTTGATTCAGGTAGAAATCAGAGGCTAGATGATTATACATTATATATACAAAAAACCTAGTTGACAAAGAACTACGGAAATTGTGTATACATGAAACCAGTGCCTAAGCTGATCTTTCTATTTTTAATTATTATTTTTTTTTAAAAAAATAACATTTCTCGTCTGAAATCGTCAATCAATAAATAACTACCTGATGCTTTGGAACAGTAAGTCGAAACAGAGACCAGGATGATGAGTTTTTACATAGCCTCAGCTCTCTCTTGGCATCTTCAGAGACCTTAGCTTGGATGATGACTTAAAAGAATGTATTAGAGGGATTTCTTCGTCATCTTGTTTTTCTTCATCTGCCTCCTGCTCAGATCCACTGACTGATTCCTCATCTTCACTAGAATTGTGCTCGTCAAAGAGTTTTTTCCCTTGTAAGTTCTGCTTCTTGGGAGGACGACCTCGACGTCTCACAACTGTATCTATCTTATCATCTGTAAAAGAACCCACATTAGCAGTCAATTCGACCAGATCCAATGAATGCACAAACCATAAGTGATGGGTTACTATGACATTAGTCCGTTATCAACGTACATGATAGCAAGCAAAAGTCTGACACCAAAGCATGCACCCTGCTAGAATTATAACTACACTCCTATATTTTTTACTCTTTCGCTTTTTGATATCTAATATGAGATGTATAAAAGGCCACCCTGCCCATAGTATCTGACTTCACTACCCTACTTTCTGCAAACTTTGGATGGGCTACTGACAAAACTTCGTTCTGAAAAGCAATCTTGGTGAGCGGGGTAACAAATTAACAAAAATTATCAACAGTCAACTAAGTCACGGATATTAAGAATTAGGAAAGCATTAGTAAGGCAACCCATGGAATCTTTCAAAATATACAGCCCAAGAGCACACTTTCACCCATGTAGCCATATTTTCTAGGTAAGACCAACATAGCCAACTTTTTCTTTTTCGGCAACAAGACTATTCAACTTTATAGATTATTATTCAGTATTTATACACCCATATGAAAAGTTATCTGCATTGTATAAAGGTATATACTAATACATAAAAACATTTCTACCTATTTATAAAGTTAATAACATCTACAAGTCCATAACACATCACTAGCTACAAAGACAAACTACTATAATTTTCAATTGCAATTCTTGTTTCAACCCAGTACAGATCTCCACCAAATGACTTCATAGCTTGTTGACTACCTCTTTAAACTAATTCCTACAAGTCTAAATAACATCCACTCCAAATTTCACAACAATCATACTTCCCTCTGTTTTATGTGGCACCCTTGCTTTTTTAATCAGTTTCCAAAAAAATGTCACGCTTACTATAATTACAAATAATTTAACTTTGAAATTCCCATTTTAATCTTAGAGCTTGTTTGAAAATCTACCCTGGTAATTGGATTTGATGTAATTTACACTATCTAACATGTTTGCTGGCCAGGTAATTACTTGGTCATCATGTAATTGGCAGAGTATAATTACATTCTCCAATTCAGAAGGCGGGAAGGGCACTGTGAATGCAGGAAATAGTCTCTCTACCTCTATAAAGTAATGGTAAGGTCTGCATATATTCTACCTTCCCTATACCCCACTCGTGGGATTCCACTGTGTATGTTGTGGAGCAAGAGGTGTTATGTACGCAGACCTTACTGTTACCTCACAAGGAGCATAAAGGTTGCAACCTAGTGAAATAGAACAAAGTGCAAAAATGAGCAAGGAACATGGAGGTATGGGGTTCAAAATTCTAGCTCTACAAAATAGCAGCCTGCTCAAAAAATAGTTGTGGAGATATGATGATGACTAAACACCCTGTGGAAGAATATAATACAGCAGAAATATGGCCAAAATGGTCAATGCTGCACCGATGAATCTATTGACACTTATGGGGCAGGATTATGGAGGACTATCACGTCTCTCTGGACCAACCTTGGGAAGAGCATTACCTTGCAAATGGGCAATGGCAGAAAAATCCCTTCTGGAAGGATAACTGGGATGGTCAGGCCACTTTGCAAGAGGCTTTCTCCCACCCTCTTCAACATCAGCATCAGCCAAAACAGCACAATAGAAGTTACCTGGATAATTCAGGGATGAAACCTAATTTTCAGGAGGGTTTTGAATGATTGGGAAGTTTAGAGTGGCTGCTCTACTAGGTAGAATAGAAATCTTCACAGGGACCAACAATGAACCTGATATCATCAGATGGTGTCACAACAGAGATGGCAAATTGTCGGTCAATAGAGTCTACAGGAGGGGCCTTTCTGAGCTGACAGGTTGAGACAGAGGTCCCTGGAAAGCTATTTAGAGAAGCATGGTACCTAATAAGGTGAAATGTTTCTCTTGGTTGGTAGTAAGGAAGCCATACCTTACCCATGAAGCTTTACAGAAAAGGAAATCAAACTTAGCTTCCATATGCTCTCTGTATAGAAGCTATTGAAACAAAGAGACACCTTCTCCTCCACTGCAAGGTAACCTCTCATGTTTGGTCCTTATCATCATCTTGGCTGGAGAAAGCTGGACAATGCCAGAGCAAACATCTGATCTATTGAGTTGTTGGATAAGAAGGGAAGGGAGAAAAAGCCAAAAGAGAGGGAAGGAAAACTGCCCCAACTTGCATATGATGGACTATATGGAAGGAGAGGAATGAGAGAATCTTCAAAGGCAAATCAAACTTCATTCAGAAGATCAAAGGAAAATGTATTTCTACTTTATGTTTCTGGTGTAAAGAACAATGTATAGTAGATGACATACAGATAGTGGATTTCCTAGGTTTGTTGTAATTAGCTATCTATGTAATCACACTTTTCGAGGTGGTCAGCATACCCTTAATGTTCAAGAACACACATTACCATCTCTCTCTCTCTCTCTCTCTCTCTCTCTCTCTCTCTCTATA
>JAOTQJ010000091.1:16026864-16047164 GCA_025642045.1 Solanum sejunctum
CACCCTGCCTTGGAGTGTGGCTCTTCCCCTGACCCTGCATGAAAGGGGATGCTTCATGCAATGGGCTCCCCTTTTTTATACACTCAGTCAACAAACATTTCAACCATATCATTATCCAGTTTTGAAATAAGACTTTTCTTCTGTAATTTTCATCAAAAAGTTCACCAGAAATTGGATGGTCGGCTTGCCAAGTGACCAACAAAAGCAGAAATCATCTCAGTTAACAAGAGCAACACTCACCCTTTTCAGTGCCTCTAGGAACAAACGTGCAACATCTGCACCGTTATTCCTTAACACGGTTAGCAAATGCTTAATAACCTCAGATACACTTGTTCCATGCATTGAAAGATGAGATAGTATCTCTGGAGCAAGATATTCCTGTAGACATAGGTTACAGTGATGAAATATGTTAGCAGCTGATAAGAAATTAACGGTAAGCCTCCTAATCTCTTTCTAAATGATAGTGCAGAAATACCAAAAAGCATCACCAAAATCCATATAATAAGTAAAGCTAGGGATTAGGTATAGAAAAGTCCAACTATCAAAAGAGAATACACCTCACCTTAGGAACGGCATCAACAGCAACCAACTTCCCAACAGCAATGATTACAGCATCTCGATTTGTCTCCTCAATGTATTCCCTATTAGAATCTTCTTCTTCAGTCTCATCTGTATCCATGTTAGAAGATGAATGAAAGTCTCAAAAAACATCCATCATGAGCAGAAAGAAACCCTTTCTGGGATTGAATGGCTAAGTTATGGTGGAGGATGTACAGGAAGCTGAAAACACTTTTCTGGTCAAGTTAAAAACACTGTTATTTTTTCATTGACACCTCTGGGTGGACTGTGGAAATCTATTTTCCACGACATCAAGGAATACTGATGAACTACTTCTGCTTACAGCTTAGGTGCTCAAGTTTTTGCAGTAACTTTTTTTTGTTTACTTCATAAATATGAAATTTTAGCATGCATCTTCACTCTTCATGACATAAGAGTGCACATTGCAAAAATAGGGAAGTGAAACAGTTCTTCTTCTCCTGTATTTGGTTATGTTGAGAACGGATGTACACTTTAGTTTCTTAATAATCTTTCCAACACACAAAGTATAGCTAGATCCTTACCTAAGAAATAACTCTGGGAAAAATATGCACACAATGGTCTCATTTTGAAAATCAGGCTCCACAACATGAACTTAACAAAAATAAAACTAATGTGCAACAACACATTCCTCCAATCAAGATATAGCACGAGCTAACGACTGACTTCAATAAAAATATACATTTGGCATTCAAATTCATGTGACTGCTCAAGAACCAAAGTGATTTCACAGTGATCATGGCAACGATGAAAAGTTTACATCAAAGCACACGATTTATATAAAATTGAAACAACAGAAAAGAGCCTAAACTATCCTCAACTACACAAATTGGTGCAAAACTACCCTCCATCTACCTATCCGACCCCAAATACTGATGTCAACCTTTTGGCCTTTCTTTCCCTTATTTTTAAGGGTTTAAATATTAAGCCCATCTACCAGCTTCATTAATGACGTGTCTCTATCCTATTGGCCACCATAAAATTTAATTAAACTAATTTAAAAAACCTGCAACACCCAGATCCACTCCACCTAATTCCCCACCCATAAAATTCATTTTAACATAAATAAACCCTCCATTTCTTCACATCATATGCTCATGTCCTCTCTTCTTCTCCGATTTTGGACTGCTCGTCTCAAATTTTCCTGGCCAAACTCTGAAGTTTGAATTTCCCCCTTCCAAATAGGAATTTCTTTCTTTTTAGTATTTTCTAGCTAAGGCTTAGGGGTTTTTTTGTTGTCTAATGTTGCTCTCATTAGATGTATATTGACATTTTTTATGTTGTTCCATGTGGCATATGTTTGTTGTAATCATTTTTTTGGTTAATGTGTTTTGTGCTTTCACTGTTGTCTCGAATTAGGGCTTCTATAATGTTGTCTCCAAGTTAAGACTTGTTTTTTCCTGCATTTATTCCGCATCTTTTTCTCCGTATTCCATGATTTTATGGTTGTTAGGTATGTTGTAGATGTATACATATGGCTGTTAAGTATGTCATTTTTTTACCCAAAAAGGGGGTCCCTTTTTATTTGTTTTTGGTGTTGCATTCTCTATGTAATCTGATAGAGATAGCATGTGATCGTATCCCTTTATTCAGTTTTCTTCACATAAAATTGGTAGATTCCTTGTTTTTCGCTTCCTTTATTGCTTTTTGATAGGCCAATTTCTCTTACTTTTATGTCTGCCATGTGACCTTCAAAGAATGGTTTAAAAGGTTGATCTGGTCTTTAACTATGAGAGCAAGCAGATCGGACTCCTCAGGGTATTTACATTAAAAAAATTGATTCATCTGTGGGGAGGGTATGATTCAGTTTTTCTCTCCTATGTAGACATTTGTTCATAGTATACTAAACAATTAGGTTTTAGTAGTTAAATAACTGCTAGGCCCAGGACACTCTAATAGGTATTATCTAGTTGGGGGTGATTCAGAAATTAGAACACTGCAAAATGCATGGACTACTCAGTCTGGTGTATTTCAACTTCAACTGTTTGCTGTTGAGGAGGTGAAGATATTGTCCCAGCTCATGACATCAGTCCGCAGAATGAGTGTGACAGCAGATGCAGTAACTGATGGTGATTCAAGTGAGGGAGAGGAAGATGAAAATGAACCTTTATCTAGTGATTACGATAGTGATGAGTTGGAATTATTTAGGAAGGAAAAGAAAAGATAAGTAACTGAGGAACTAGACAGCTTTTTGGAGTTGGAAAAGGGTATGAGCTTTAAGAATCTTGATGAAGCTAAAAGAATTGTGAGTTATTACTCAATTGCTATGAAGAAGGGCCTTAAAGTTGTTAGGAGGACTCTACTACACTTGGAAATAGGTGTGATGTTGGTTGTCCTTTTGCGTGTCTAATATCAGAAGTTATGAAAGTCTATGGATTTAAAATTAAAGCCTTAGAAAAAGAACATACATGTCAGCCAACCTTTAAGAACAGAAGAGCTACTCAGCAGTCTTTAAAACACTACTCCAAGAATAAGGTCCAAAATAACCATAAGTACAAGGTGAAAGACATGGGATAGGATGTGGATGGTAATTTTCCACTTAATATCAGCTATTCAAAGTTCCCACTAAACGGCCTCTCTACTTCTATGAAGTAGTGATAAGGTCTGCGTACATTCTACCCTCCCCAGATCCCACTTGTGGGATTCCACTAGGTATGTTATTATTATAATATCAGCTATTCAAAGAAGAAGAGGGTTAAGACGCTTGTCTTGGAGAAACTTGAGGGTAGCCATATTGATATTTCAAACACGTTGGAGACTTTTGCTCAAGAATTGTGGGGTACCAATAAATTAGAGGTTTATGCTTAGAACGGAGCTTTAAGAAAAAGTTTGGCAAACTGAAGGCAAAGAGGGGCAAAACATTAGGGAATAACAATTATGCATTATGTAGTGCTTCTTGTTTGTTATGTGATGGCATAATGAAATTTTTTATTGTTGTTTCTTGCTGTGAATCAGCCTTGAAAGTGCTGGTATTAATTCACTTCAAAAGATTTGGATGCTTACTTTTTGCTACTGGCCATGTATGTCAATGGCAATATAGTCTTGTGATTGTAGAACAGTGTTTGGATGTTTTGTGGGTTGAAACATCTATAGTCTATCTATAAAATATTATTGATTTGCATTACTTGTGGGGTGCAAAATGTATGTCTAGTGAGTTGTGGATAAACATTTTTGGAAAGGTTACACACAGCAAACTACAGTATTCTTGATGCAAAATGCAACATCTTTAGGCTAACAAATAAGATAAGACTACAAATATTTCATTAGCCAACACCAGAATTTTCATTACTAGGCAAAACAACAATTCTGCAGATTTTGATTACAATCAACCTGCAAAATTCAGTACTCTTCTTCAAATTTGCAGATTTCTTTCATTTGACAACATCAAGTCACAAAACTAACTTAACCAACTAATAATACTAGTCTACCACAAACAAACAGAACACCACACTAAATCATCTTGGCAGCTAGAAACCCAACAATAATAGCCCAAGAAACTACAAGCAAGCTTATTAATTGATGCACTCTCAAATCCAACTTTAAAACTTTATCATCCAAGGTGTCCCCTTTCTTCAAATTTGCACTTCTATTACCACCCTTAAAGTACAAGTTTGACTCTTGTTCCACCAAGGTAGAAACTTTCTCCAAATCTGAACTTTCATTAGCAATAGTCACATCCTTCAAATCAGAAATTTCAACACCAGCCATATCCTCCACAATCTTCTTCAAATGATTTCTTTCCTTCCAAATTGAATCCAATTCAACTTTTTGATAATGAATCACAATCTTCTTCAAATGATTTCTTTCCTTCCAAATTGAATCCAATTCAACTTTTTGATAATGAATCATCACTGATACGTGAAGATGGGAATTTTTCATTGAACCAATTCCAATAACCATAAGAGTTGGATCCAGGACGACGACATTTGTAGAATCAAGGTCCACCATTTTCAAGAGTGATAGAAATAAAATATCTTGCAATCAATCTACACTTAAATGTATGGGACTTAAGTTGTTGAGGTGAAGAAACAGAAGAAGATGTCGACATTTTTAAGAAAAGAGTGATTGATTAGAGAAAAATTATGAAGAACAATGTTTCAAAATCGAATAAGAAGAAGAAGATGAGCATATGATGTGAGGAATGGATGGAGACCCTATTTAATAGAAACCATATTAGACTTCTTTTCTAACTAGGATACTATAATACAATCCTTTTCCAAGTAGGATTATATATACTATTCCTATTCCTAATCCTATTCTAAGTAGGATTGTAGATAATATTCTTGTTCTTATTCCTATTCTAACAAATGTAAACAGTGAATGGGAGAGCGCAAACCACCTGGAATATGTAGTTGGCGTTCACAAAGCTTCCAGAACTTTTGAAGAATGGATTCATCCGGAGAGTAACCGAAAGCTTCTAGCTCCGTGGATGCAAAGGTTGATTTCCTGAACAGACACCACTGCTCTGAAAAAATAATACAAACCTAGACCAATAAAATAACAAACTCAATTAGCCAAAGAGAACATATAAGGCACTAACAGGAGATAGCTGAACACAGATGTTTAAACAATAAACATGGTCAGATGTAGATATTCAAAAATAATGCTTACCCTACATGCAAGTTGACTTGCACAAAGACCTTCCGGAGATTTAGTAGCCAGAAAGGACTCCAGTAGTTCAAACAAGGCACTGCGCTTGGAGATTAAGGAAGATATAGATTGTTCCAGGACTGTGCCAGAGTTTATGATAGAGTGTAGGCACCAGCAAACATGCAGATGCATGTTAAGAAGAAGAAATCCAATTACCTAAAAAGTAAGCCAAAGCAGTTGTGTATTGGCAAGACCGCAAAAAGAATTATTCAAACTACAGTATACCAACCTCATCATCAATACTTCTGTAGTTTTTTAGAGTCTGTGCAAGATCTTTATGCAAGCTTTCAATGGAAATTTGCCTTGACAATTGAAGTTCATACAACCTTTTCAAGTTGACAAGCAGTGAATATTCATCATCACCATCCTGCAAAGACAAATTGCACATTTAACCAAAATGCAACAATAAGACACATAGTCCCCTTCAATTTGTTAAGGGAACATACCGCAACTTCTTTTATTGCAGATTTAAGTTTGATAATGAGCTCATCTTCAATCCCCTTCAATTTGTGAAGGGCAAAGTCCTGTAACTCCCCACGACTCTCAGTAGCACAGAAGTTAAGAGCTTTAACACAAGATCTCAGAGCTTGCTTCTCACCATGCTTAAAAAATGCCTCTTTCATCAGAAGGACGGCAGATTTAAAATTCTGGAAAAGCAAAAGGAAACAACTTTTAATTACCAGTTAAAAAAAATACTTCCTATTGGCAATCCCTTGTATAATTCATGATCGTAATAAGTTCCATAAACACACCTGATCTTGTCTTTTAAGAGAATAGAGCTCAAGGTTCATATGAACAATGATTTCAAGTAGATAGGGAATTTTTGCTTTGTCAGACATAAACTTGCGAAGAAGCTGCGGATAATTCTTCATCATAGCAACAGTTATATCACGCTTAGAACTTTCAAACAAATCCTGGCAATTACAACATAAGCAGTCAATGAATTCAGTATCTGGGAGTAGCATGGCTGAACAACACCAATATAATATGCATTGACAAAGAACACTAAAGAAGGAACCTATCTCAAATAATCTAGACCAATTTTGAACTTGAGGTGAAATTCTATGACTGCAAAAAATCAAAACCAGTAAACCACAGCATCTAGATAATCATTCTGCGTACATCTTTGAATGATGGCCCTACTAAGCAAACATAGTTACTGTCTATGTCCAATGGTACATGAAAATAATCTAGCTGCTCACTCTATTATCCAACTCCAAGTTTAAAAAATGTCTTAATGATGTTAGACAATGTGAAAGATGGTAACATGAAAATATACAAAGGGGGCACCTCTTTCACTGAATAATACAAGTAGTAAGTAATCTGGATGTATTTAACCAACTGACCTGATTTAAGACAAGCATACAGTTCAAGAAAAATTGCAGCACAAAGACACTGCTAAACAGTACAGATCTGCCACGTTGCAGACATATCACCAACTTGTTGTTTCACAAGAACTTTCTTGGAATCCAATCTCAGGTGCAAATGGTTTTGAAGCACAAATATAACAATTTATTAAGAGTCTCAAAGAGTATCATCAAAAAGAAAAAAAGAACCTCACCTTTTGCGCTTTAGTATAATATTGTTTTTTATTATCACTAGCAGGAACAATCTTCTCCCCAACTGCCTTCCTAATTGACGCAAAAAGCAGCCGAATTAGGTTTGTTGCATCTACATCACTTAGTTCAGCTGACTGCCCTTCTTCCAAGAGCATAGACAGGATACGCTTCCAATCCTGTAAGGACATAATTTTCAAGTGAATATTTACCGCAACCATAGAAACCCAAGGATCCAGGATAAGGAGGAAACTCTTCTTAAGTTTACCTATGATAAAATAGGATTATAGCTGCCTAATCAATAGAAATAGAAGATGCCTACAAAGGAAAGTTGCAGAACATACTAGTCTAACAAGACTACAATAATTGTACTACAGCATCAAATGCTAAAAACCATAGGGAAATACTGGACAAAATCAGAAAACGTACAGTAATTTATAACGTCTTTAAAACAAAGTTGAGCCACTAGAATAAAACCGATAACGTACTTTCATGGCATCCATATATTCCCAGATATCATCAATGACATACATACTCAGCATTTCGTCTTTTGAAAACTCTCCCAGTATGCGCAGCAGTCTATTAAGATAAATCTCTGAAGAATCAGCATTATCCCCTGGAAATTTTTTGTTATCAGTCAATTGTGTTAATCAATCAAGCAAATAGAAAGCACAGGATGCAGAACAGTGTGATAAAAACCTGAACTAGATTGTGAACTGTTCAATCGCTGGGCAATCAGATTATCATACACTAGAGCTCCAATGGCACGCCTGATTTCCGGTGGATCATCAATTAGCAAATCATATAAAGAGCTTAATTCCTCCTCGGGAACAAGTTGATGTCTGCAAAATATGGAATAACTTGATAAAAGAGCATATTTCAACAACCAGCTGGTAAAAGTATTAAAAATGCAAGAGGTTCACATTGTCAAGAAATTACCTTATCAGTTGTTTCACAAGTCCTATAGCACATACTGCCACAGAAATATCAACATCATCAGCAAGCTCAATCATCCTTCTATAAAACCTCTCCGTGAAAAGTCCAAGAGATGGCACATTATCATCCACCTCATAAAGATTCTGCAGTGCAAGAACTGATGCCTTCCTTACGCCTTCACTCTTAAGAGGGTAAAATTAAGAGCCAAATGTATATTTAGAATTTTCAATTTATCAATTGAAGACTGAAGATAAAATCAAATTGACATCCACTTACTTTATCATTCAACGTCCATCCGAGATATTTCAAATACAAATCCTGCAAAAACAGAGAGGGGTATGACAGGATCCAAACACCCAATGACTGTATGCATGCCATTCTAATATCAGGTTCAACATCTCGATAACGGTGCATAAATAACCTACAAATATCAGCATACAAAAAGGCAAAACAAAATTAAAAGTGCCCCTCAAGTAATCAAAAATATGTATCATTAACGCAAGGTCCATACCCGGTAAATATCTTCCGCATCATCTCCTCTATTATTGTTATCTTTTCATGGGTCATGGATAATCTTTTATTAAGTGATTCAACTCGAGGCCCATCCACTTTCTTCTTCTTTTCAGCATTTAGCTGTCTCTGTGTGGTTTCCCTCTGTGAACCAAGTACTTTGGCAACGTGTATAAAGGATGTAACAAGTTGTAGCCCCATTAGTGAAGCAACCTGACGATATACTCTAGGAGGGGTGCTGAAATGCATGTTCACAAGACAATGAGCCAAAAATACTACCTTAAATTTAGAGCACCTGAAAATAAACTACTTACCATGATAGCGCAATCACATAATCCATGCACTTGTCAAACAAGACCTTATCAAAAAGAGGTCCATTTTCACATTCAGCAACCAATGTATCCCAAAAGTAGACGAGGTTATCTTTGAAGTTCTTGAAGTCCTTCTTTTTTGAAGTTTGATAATCCTCAACTTCACCCTAACATCCAAAGGAGATTAGGTAAAAGTAGAATTGCATGTCTATGCATGAAGTTACTGTTTGATGCATATTGAACTGACACCAAATAATAACACTGACCAGAAAGTTCATGCCTAATGCATATTGGACTAACGCCAAATGACATACTACAATAACAATAACAACAACATATCTAGGGACGCCAAATAACAATTAAATGAGGAAATATCATCAATATGATGGATGAATATACCTTCTTAGCCATGTTTACAAGAGCAACTACTACATCATCAACATCATTTTGGTCCAAGAAATCTTCTTCAATATGATACTTTGCTCCACATGCCTGCAAAACCACAAATTTCCACCTATCACATCACATCATCAAAATGGAACCTGTCTATGGCTGATATGTGGGGAAACAGTATGCAAGCTCAAGAAACATCCACATGTTATCAAATTACCTCGAACATCATGCTCAATAGTCCAGCCATTGCAGCTTTTGGATCCTTCTCATAGTATTCCACCCAATGCTTGACCACTACAGGAATTTGTCTTCTATCACCTTTAACAACATCTGCAAATAAAGGAATGAACGTCCTATCATCAGCATGTGTAAACCACCACAATGGATACACAAAAAAAGTATCCAACCAAGAGAAAGCCAAATCTAATTAAAATCAGTTAACGAGGAATTGAAGCAAGCAAGCATAAGAAAACAAAACTGACTAGTATAGCTTCTGACGGTTTCATTTCTTGAAAAGGAAGTCTGTCACCTACAAAGAACAGGATTTTATTTGAAGTGACTATTTTTTTGGGACTTCGGTAAGGCATAGCTGAAGTGACTTTTCAAAGAGGAATGACTATTTCTTATGGAATAATCACAGTAGGCTTTTGATTATGGCTGTGGCAACTTAAAAAGTGCTCCCATAGGGTTCATAATGTTACACGAACTGCCCTTCTCATACAATTGGGAAGTCATTGGTTGAATAGAGACATCAGATGGAGCAGGCAAGCTAGCTGATTTGATCATTCCACTATATTGATATACTTTTAGTTCTTAAAAACCCTAGATTCATGAACAATCAGCAAGTGAAAGACCGAGCTTTTAGCACCAACACTACTGGTACTGGAGAATGGGTGAGACTTGAGATCAATTTGAAAACAAGAAACCGAGTTCACAGTCGTTGGAAACGGAAGACCCCAGGCCTCATTGAACAAATACACAAAAAGAATCATATTGCAAAACGCTCCTAATCCAAACCCTTCCTTTGTAGAGCGTGTATAGCAACTACCTTACTTCAGCAATTCTTCTTCTCCTTATTCTTTCTCAGTTTAAGTTCCTATATTCTCTTTTTCCTACGCATTGGCAGCCCCGCTCTAGGAGAAGCAGTTGCTCATCCATGATAATGCAGAGCAGAATGTAACATCATCAGAAGGTAACAGAATGAACCTAGAGGATCAACAAGATTCCTCTTGTCCAAATCGTCCATTGCATGCATCCCAGGACATGTGCTGCAAACTAAACACCTCAATGGATAAAGGGGAAATGTGCAAGTGCAAATACACCATGCAACTGGGAGGGAAAACTTTTTAGATGGATGTTACCAATTATATTGTGTTTTTAGTTTAAAACAATGTTCATTTTTTTGTTGTCACTTAAATTTTATTGTATCATTACTATTGTTATATGGCAATAAAAATCTTATTTTATGTAATGATCGATTTGGTGTGATCATGTCATTAGTGATGTGCAGAGAGTAACTGTCTTGTTGCTAGTAGGTGCACTTATGTTGTTGACAACAATACACCACAGTATGTGTGAGCCAAGATTTTACTTAGTGATAGGAAAAGGCAACTTGAATTGATGCAGACTGGTTTTCTCCCATATACCTTATTTCTTTTTTTCATTTTGGCTTGATTATTACCTGATAATCATATTTTATCATTTTACCATACATTATGATAGATCTACACCATATCCTACTTTTCTTTTAGGTTTATCCTTCAAATTGCTAATGTATGACCACAAAACGATACAATCCAAACATTGCACTCATCAAAACAATATTGCACAATACAATACAACGCAATACGATAGAAATGATAAATCATGAAACAGCATGTAACAAACATTCAAACAAAGTGTTAAGCACAAACAAATGTTTACCAAAAATTCTACAAAAGGAGATATAAAGACAAAATAAGAACTTACAGCATTTTCTTCACCGAAAGACTGTCCATAGTGATGAGTGCTTTACATTCGTTCAAAATGTATACTTTGTTTGGATGGTTGTTGTGTATTGTTTTATAAAGTATTGTATTGTGTTGTACTGTATTGTATTATATCGTACTGTATTGTTCTAATGACTACAATGTTTGGATAGATTGTATTGTTCTTCGACGTTCCATAATGTCGTACATCCATAATTTGAATGATAAATCTACAAGAAATTGAAGGATATGTGGTGGATTCCATGAAAAGATAGGATAAGTGATAAAGTAGAATTATTAACCAAATAAATAAAGTAAAAAATGAGAAGAAGATATTAAAGTAACGACGCAACCACACCAAATCGGTCGTTACATAAAATGGGTCTTTCGGTTGTTACCTAACAATAGAATTAAACAATAGGATACAATGGAATTTAAGTAACAATCAAAACAAACATTGTATTTAAACTAACAATACAATACAATACAATAGGTAACAACCATCCAAACAAGGGGTTAGTGTACAAGATTGGCATTTCATTCAGTGGGTGGCAATAGAATGCAATAATGTATCAAATTCTACCACTTGCTACTATAAATTGCAGAATTTACAGACTATTAAAGGACCATTTTCCACAAGCAAATTGAAAGCTTTTACACTCTCAAAGTCATCTGCAATTCAATATTAACCTAAAACTACCACAATTAAAATTACAGCACAGTACAAAACTCAAAGATATAACTTAACTCATGATTTGAACTATAATTGGGTAGCACACCCTAAAAGTTCCATAGATTCTTGAATCACTGTTTGGAGAAGCAACAAGTGGAAAAAAGCGACGAGGGCTAGCTTCACAGAAATGAGAAGCATGAAGTGAAGCGCATGCTTTCATTCAAATAAAACACTATTTAGTATAAAAATAAAAAAATATTAAATATGCATAGATAAATAATAAAGAACTCAATAGAGGTAACATATTAAGCAAATCTTTCAATTCTTAGAATCCTCATATGCCATAACATATAGAGCAAATGCATATGTTATGTCATAACATATGAAACACAAAACAGAGACAAAACAGAGCAGCAAAACAGAAAAAGAAAAAACAGAGCATAGGCAGTAGCATTACAAACAGAGCATATGCACTAAGTACCTCAAATCAGAAGAAAAAAGACCAGAATAACACTACTTAAGTAGCATTACAAACAGAAAATTGAAAATTAAGAAAAACTAGCTACCAAAGAAGAAGAGAAACATACACAGCAGAGAAACAAAAAGAGAAGAAGAGAAAAACACAGTTGCAGCACTCAACAAAGGATGGAAAATATTTGGAGAACTTATGTAAGTATCTTTACACAACTTTTTAAAAAAAAAAATAGCTAGCGCTCTTCTTGCTTCAGTCGCAGAAGCGCATGCTTCCTCACTGCGGCATCACTTCACGACATTAAAGGCACAAGCTGTCACTTCGTGCTTCAGTGCTTTTAACAACAGTCTTGAATTACCAAAATTGAAGTTAAATGTCATAAAGGAAAGCTACATAACATAGTCAAACTAAACGATCACAACCTGCATTCAGGCTTTCTATCAATTTAGCAGCAAAAGACTAAACTTCTCTTGTCACTTTCAAAATTAACCTGAAATCACTTTAATGAAAGGAAAACAACATTACTGAACTGAAAGATAATTTCACATCTTCTTTCAACATAATCGACTTGTGTAAGCCCAAAATTTCTCTCGTTTCAATCTTCAAAATAAACCTGAAATTAAAACAATACATAACACTAGGATAACTAGACCACAACTTCCATTCGCTCTTTCAACATTATCTGGTAGCACAAGCCTAACAATGCTTGTCTCAAATAAAATTAACCTGATATGACTATAGCATACAAACTAGAAACCAAAACCTTCGGTCCATGCTTACAACATAATTGAGTAGCAAAAGCCTAAATCTTCTCTAGTCTTGAAATTCAGAAACCAAACTACCATAATGGAACTTTACAGGAAAGTATACAAACAGAAAACCATTATTTTCACCCGTGCTTTCAACAATAATTGAGGAACCCAAGCCTAAATTTCTATGTAATCTCAAACTGTCATAATAAAAACTACAGAACATTAGTCCAACTAGAAGACCACAAATTCCATTCCTCCTTTCAACATAATAAAAATTCAGAGTGGGATGCAAACTAGAGACCATAATTTCCACTGTGCTTTCACCAATAATCGGGAAAACAAAGCATAAAAAATCTATAGATTCTCAAATTCAAATTTAACATCAAAATATAGTGACAAAACGCACAAAACAGTAGAGAAAATTTATAGTACCAATTAAACTCTGATGAGCATTTCTAGCAGCAGCAGATGAAGTGCCTCCTAAAGCCTTGCTCCGCTTAGCTTTAGCACGAGAATCTTCAAAATCCTCGGACGATTCTTCTCTCTCTTCTTCATTCACACTGCTGTGTAATTGCTCTTCGTTAACCCTAGTTTGAGTCCTCATTCGTTTCTGTACACGATTAACTCCATAATCAGGTCTCAACAATTAATTTAATCAGTTGAATACTGTTGTAATTGAAAAACAAACTCACCATACGACGATTCGCTGTTTCCTCCTCCATGAACTGCTGTTACTGTAACCCCCTACAAAACTTAGCAAAGACGACGGTGACAAAATGCAAAGATTTACTGCCTACACTTGTGCGAGACTAAAAACGTCAATGATAGACAAAACGCCATTAAATGGTCCTCAACTATTGGAATAATCTAAAATAGTCTCTTAAATATACATTTATCGAGTTTAGTCCCTTTTTTGAAATTTAATTTGGGCTCATAGCCTCATTTAACCTATATGTTTTGCACGTATGTAATGCATTAATTAATAAAAAATATATAAAAAAATTATTATATGTGTAACTTATATTATTAAGTATAACTATAAATAATTATATTATTATCTTATATCATCAAAATTATAATTACATAAATCAACTTTATTCATTTTATTTGACAATAACAGTAGACAAAATAATTAAATGTAATGTTAATTTTATATATATACACACATACATATCTTTTTTTTATTAGGTGACGGTGTCTGCATTGGAGCTCCAGCTAAATTTGAATAGCACATTATAAGACTCATTTAAGGATAAAACTCCCAACAAATTTTTTCCATACTCAAGGCTTGAATCCGACTCCTTTGATTAAGAACAAAGCGATCTCATTATTGTATCGCACCATAACCTATATTGATAATTCTATGTTCTTCTAATATTCAAGGAGAGAAATATCTTAGTTTATTAAGAGAAAGAACAGACTAATTTCAATAATTTGGGTCATATACTTGTATTTATATTAAATATCAATATTATACTCTTTTTTGGATAGAGGCTGTACAATTATATTCTCAAAGTTCCTTAAATTTTAAATAAACATATGTATTTCTTCCAAGCATGCATACGTACAAATAAAAATTGAATCCAATAAAAATGCAGACAATCAACCAACATGCATATAAATTACAAAATAATATAATATTATCAAAAAGAGAAAAAAAATATTATTACCTATAAACCCATATGTGTATAAGCATGTTGATTTGAAGTGAATATAAAAGTATTCCATATGTAGATAATATATTTTTTTAGTGCTATTGTCTAATCAGAATTAATACTGAATTGTAAAACTTTATGTTTTAGAAAAGATCTTTTATTATTACTACTAGATATGTCATGTCCGTGCTAAGCACCTGCTCAACATGAAAATTATAAGATAAAAATATTTGTCACTTAAAATGCTCAACTTCAATAAAAAATATTTCATTTCATAGAATCAATTCATTGTATCCTCAAAAAATAAATTAGTGAGTTTATAGAAATTTTTCTTATGATAAAGGACAATATCAAAAAACACATTTGTGAGTTGACATAGTTCTTTGAGTTAAGTTTCAGTGCTTGAATTTTGATTTTTTTGAGTCGAGTGTTTTTACGTACACTCTACACTTAACAAAATTGCTCACACGGATATACTATGTATGTTGTTGTAATTGTTCATCTCTTTCCAATGAAATCTCGATATCACAGACACTAATATGGAGGAGGAGTGACATAGAGAGAATGAAGAGCTAAAGTACAAAGTAATTGGATAACCTTCAGCAATCAGTAAGGCATCCTATTGATAAGAAAAAGGCATCCTATTGATAAGAAAAACCATTCAAATTCAGAAAGTGTGAACTCAAATCTGTGTTATTTTCTTATATAAACCTTCACATCATCCACAAACTAAGGGAGCGATTAATTAGACAGAATAATAACGACATCATTCCATGAATTGAGTCGTAAAATTCAAATTTATAGAAAATTAAAAAAAAATTATAGTTAAATCTGAAAAAAAAAATATACCTAAAATTCTGGAGACTTATAAAGAATTCATGTGTTTCGTTGTAGCTGAAACAATAAGAGGGATGGAAGAAGAAACTGATGGTTCGGTGTGAAAAAGAAATCTTGCATCAAATGATTCTAACTTCTAAAGCTATCAAGAGAGTACATTTCAAACTCAAGAACCCAAATGTAAACAACCTTATCTTGAGTTCCATAAGTCTGTCAAGGTTTTTCACTCTCATTCAACTCTACAACAATAACATATTTAGTGTAATCTTATAAATGGGGTATGAAGAGGGTGGGGATGTATGCAGGCCCTACTGTTACCTCGTGTGAGGTAGATAGGCAAATGAAATTTATTACTTAGTAATTAATTCCTCTTAGCTAGAACCACTTGATATTATTTTCACAATTGTCATCAATGATATTTTTGTGACACCTAAACATATGTCATATGCTTCAGAACAATTATAAAACTTTCTTTCGTCTTTCCGTGAAAAGATCTCTTTCTCATGGATATAATGGATCTATAAAGCTTCAATCGAGAAAAAAAATATAGTACAACAAATTCAATATACTTCTAAGAAAATATGTTAATAAAAATTTTCAACAAGAGCAACTACTAGATACAACAGAATCGACTGAACAGAAGAACCATTTAGTTTCTCTTATAAGCACAAAGCTTATGCGTATTACGCCGCAAAAGAAACTTGATTCTTTATTTATTATACTTCAAAAGAACATAAAATTGTTTAAATATGCAAAATGTATACAACTTTAAAGAAAAAAATATAGTCTGAACATAAAATAATTACCTTTATTTTGATTATTGATCCACAGACAAGACATGAAAGATTTTTCATACTTTAAAATGCACGGCTAGAGTATCAATTCATAATATTAGTTTCTTCAATATTATTTTGTGTATCCGTATTTTTGCAACTTCATGTACTTGGCATAAGCTTTAACCCAACCACATTTATTTGAATCTTTTAAATTACTTTGATTTTTCAATTTTTGTTAAGTTACAAATATAACATCAAAGTTGTTATAATCGAAATTTCAGCTGAACATGTAAATGTACGAATAGTTTTCTAAAAGACTAAAACAGTAAATAGAAAATGATATTTTGCTCAATTTTCTCTTTATCTAAAACATTTAAAGCAATTAATAAGAAGTTTGTCTATTGCATGATTTTAGATCAATATTTGTCATCCTCAATTCTCCATCGTATATTAAATGAGCATATGTGTTTATATAAAAATCAAATTAAATTTTTAAATGGAGATCTTGAAGTTGTGAATTCCCTAAATGCATGCATTAGCTGACTGAATAACAAAGTCTCCACACAACAATACATAATTTTTATAGGAAATCGTCACAATTTCCACATAACAACATGTAGACGTACAAAATATATAGTATTAAATATGCTTCTAGCAAATCTTTGAAACACTATGTAGTCAAGACTCACCATTAAGAGGTTAAATATTATTTTATATATAAATGTTATCATCGTTGAAGCTCTAAAAATTAATAAATTATTCCCCCTCTATAATCATAAGAATAGTAAAAGAGAAAAAGTCAGAATAAGATAAAGTGTACCAAATTATCTTAATGCACACGCTATCAGTGCATATAAAATGTGCAATATAAAAAATAGTAATCACCTATGTCAAATTAATATACTTATAATCTCCTCTAGCGTTGATACATTTAGCAAGAGTGATATGAGCAATAAGCTATTGTTAATTTTAATGTATTCAACTGACTTAAAATCTACACATATAGTGAGAAAAGAACCTAAAAACTAAAGACACGTAGGATTTTATACAACGAAAATTAATATACTACAGGATTATTGCTTTTGCACAAATATATTATCAATTTTAAAATAAATTTAAATTACAATAATTGAAAATTTGTAATAACAGAAAGTCATTTATAAAAAATTCATGATAATTGGCAACAAACATTGTGCTCTTGTGACTTATTAAAAATTCATGACAATCGACAACAAACACTGTTTTTCAGTGAATGCAAGCATATGCACAAAAGAAAAAAATCACAAAACATATTAAGAAGGGAAAAAACTAAGTCATTAAGTGAGAACAAAAATATTATGGTGAATAATAGTATAATAATTAATGGTGGTTTGATGATATATAGTAGTGACTATAGTTGGTAATTGTCAATAGTGATTGTTGGTTATTATAGCATTAAAGGTTGGTGGTGATGATCGTAAGTAGTAATTATTGGTGGTAATAGTTGATTGTGGTGATTTCTAAGGTCGTGATTGTGGCGATTCCTTAGTAGTTCTGAACTCATCCTCAACTTCCTATACTCATGCTCTTCATACGTAGAAGGCAAAGCTTATTCTGAAACGAACAATTTAGCCCCATAGCTAAACATAGTCCTCCATATTCAAGTAAGTACAAACAATTTAGCTCCACAGCCAATTATTTTTCTCCATTCATATCTCTTATTCTAACAATTTCAGTCTTGATTAGTTCACAAGATTGAATGGCCAATTCTCCTAAAAAGTTTCTCCCATAAGTAAATTACATTAAGCTGTTATAAACTTGTCAATCAATAACCCAATTAGAAAACAATAATATTTTGCAACTGGATTCTTCTACTATCTCCAAAACTTACATTAAAAAAAAAAAAAGGAAAAGGCAAAATCAAATGAGTACATACTAGAAATTTTGACTCGATCATTAATAGTATAATCATCGACTCTCCTGTAGTAATAATTAAAGCAACATAACAATAAAAGATCAAAGTTTAAATAATTCAATACACCACGACTTGAAATTACAACTGTTCTTTGTCACAACAATAAACACATGGAGTTTCCTATACTATCAGATCCGTCTTTGATATTATAGACAACCAAAAATCGAGATCTGCATATAGGTTATAGAGGGGAGTTTTGAAATCAAAATCATAAAGTAAAGAACGAGTACCTAGATTCAAAGGCTAGTGAAGATTGAACTACAAAATCTAAAGAAAGAAGTGGCATTAGCGATAGCAAGATTGCCATCATATTGTACAGAATGAGGATTAAACCTAAGTAGTAGTTCAACAGAAGGTCGTGAATCAAAATGGATGAAACTCAAAATAGTATTATGATTCTTTGAAATATGATAATCTGATTAAAAAAAACTAATCCTAAACTTCAGTGAATCTTTTTCTTATTACATTTTTGAAGAGGATCAAAAGATTGATGTTAGTTGCTAAACATTAACCTTGCTCTCTCAGGGTTAGACAGTAATGTAAGAAAAGGAATGAGAAAGAAATTAAGGAGAGAGATGAAGAAAGAAAAGGGTAGAATGATCGAGAAGAATGGTGTAAAGAAATAAAATTGAGCCAAAAGATGAAAGTACCCTTACTTTTATTTTAAATAACATAACGTAGAAATTTGTCTAACTTTTATTGCACAATGTACAATACAATTATGTTGTGGTCCTCCTAGCTATTCATGCTTCTATAAATTTAATTTTGAAATTCTTTTTTGATTTTTTTTGGATCAAATCTGTTCTTTGAAAATCTTTTTCTACTTCTTTTGATTATTTTAAAGTTTTTTTTTGACTTTTCTCTTTGCACATTTCCTTTTTTTATTTTAAAATTTTAATTTTTTTAAAAACTATTTTCTATAGAAATTTTAGTTGGAAAAGAATTCTTTGCGTAGAAATTTAACCATAATAAGAAAATTTTTTCTATTTCATTTATTATTATATTTAATATTAATAAAATATAATTATTTAATAAATAGTGA
Organism: Solanum sejunctum; assembly: GCA_025642045.1. Taxonomy (NCBI): domain Eukaryota; kingdom Viridiplantae; phylum Streptophyta; class Magnoliopsida; order Solanales; family Solanaceae; genus Solanum; species Solanum sejunctum. The sequence goes on from JAOTQJ010000091.1 coordinate 16,045,946, forward strand.
AAAGACAATTTTATCCAAAGAGGAATCATTTAATGAAGGGCAAAAAAAAGTGGTGAAAAGACAATTTTATCTTAAGAGGAATCTTTTAATGAAGGACAAAAAGTTCAAACAACATTTCTAAAGCCTTTACACTTTTAATATAGTATAGGTTAAAGACGAAAATAACAAGTTTGCTATATGATGTGGACACTGGCGACCCAGGCCCAGTCGGATAAAGTGAAAAGTCCTTATTATAGGGTTTTCTAATTGTGACTCTACACCTACTCCACTTCGTCCCTTCCTCCTCTTGAGTCCTTTTAGTTGAATGGTGAAAAACTCCTTGTCCTGCTCTGGGTGCTGAACATTCTTCATTGCCATTGTCATTGTTATGCTACTGCTGAGCTTTATCATCGGTGAGGCTTTTCCTTAAACATTTATTTATTCCCTTCTTCCCCTCAATCATTTTTATTTGTGTTATAGCAAGACGTTGGGCTCTGGCTGTGCAAATCATAGTTGGAGGACCATGCATCTAGTCTTAGAGTCGATCTGTAAGTTTTATTTTGCTTTATTGATTCTAGCTCTCTTGTCTCAACAGTAACAACAACATACCCAGTGGAATCCCACAAGCGGGGTCTGGAGAGGGTAGACTGTATGCAGACTTTACCACTACCTCATAGAAGTAGAAAAGTTATTCCCTGGGCGTCTCTTGTCTCCTTCTACCTAAATTTTCATGCTTGTTTCAGTTAAAGCAAAGAGAATATAAATATCCCTCCAACCTCCTTGATGGATGCATGTCTGTCTATGCCGAATCTGGTTTTTCCCTTTCATTTTTTTGCTGAAGTTGGTGTCCTTTTTTTTGACTGATGTTGAACCAGCCTTGTCCACAATCTTTTGCTTCAAATTTGAATGTATAAAATTTGTACATATCTAGCCGTTGTTGACACCCAGTTTTTACCCTCCACGGTGTCAAATTAATTATCGAGTCTTATTTTTGTTTTAGCGATTTTTATACCATTATTTATAAAAAAAAAAAAATTAATTAGGCGCATGGGGGCCACGCGCCCCCCAATTCCCAATATATCATCTTCTTCTTCATTTTTAACGAAAAAACACCAGAGAAACCAAAAACCCTTTCACGCCGCCGCCGCCGTCCCTTCCCTTCGTCCCTCGTCGCCATCGCCGTCGCCGCTATTTTTTCCCTCACCCGTTTCATCTTCCCCTCCCTTTCACAATTTTCTTT
>JAOTQJ010000091.1:16047264-16061882 GCA_025642045.1 Solanum sejunctum
TTTAAAATACGCCATGTTCGACAAAACTTTTCCAATCGAACAATTTACTTCGATTGAATTAATTACGGGGTCTAACACTTCTTTAGTTTTACTTATACTCTTTATTTTTTACTTTTTCATTGTATAATTGACATTTGTCCATTATTTTAAAAAATATCTTCTAAAAAATTAAAGGATAAATTTTTTCTAAATTTTTTCAAGTTTCTCTATGTCTTTTCTTGAAAAATAACTAAAGAAATTGTGTCGATTTCTTTCTTAAACAATCAATTGAATTAAAAACACATATATATTTTTTCAATATTTAAGATATTTAGATTTAACTAAAATACTAGCTTTTTAATTTTTCGTTCAACTCAATACAGGTAAAAAGAACTCATCTTCAATACAAATAAAAAACTTTTATTCATTGCTAATAATGTTATTAAAGAAACGTTAAACTTGATAGAATTCGTTGGGTTATTATTGATTTTTTTAAAGAAAAAAATTGACGCACTTTTGACGGTTATTTTTCACGCAATAATACAAAAAAATTCTCAAAAAAAAATCTATTTTTTTTAAAAATCAATGTCATCCGTCAACTTTTTTTACAAAAATTAATATACGAACATTGATTTTTAAAATTCAAAATTGCAGTTGAAGAACATAAATAAAAATAATTTTAAAAAGTTATAAAAAATTTATTTTAAAAAAATTTAAATGGTACATAAAAATATAGTTGAATGACTAAAATGAAACAACTAAAATAAAGTACCAAAACAAAAATTAAGAGCAAGTTAGAGGGGTTCTATATGTATTTGGTCCCAATTAAATAATTATTGTGTGAATTTTTAGTCGTTAAATAAAATTTTAAATCTTTCGTAAAGAATTTTTTCTTTTTACTTGAACAGATCTCATCTCATGTATGAAGAGTGTTGGTGTGAGGGTGATAAAAAATAAAAAAAGAAATAAAATAAAATTTTTAAAAAATAAATAAATATTTTTTTAGCTTTTACTCTCTTAAAAAAAGAGTAATGCACATGCTGTTGCTATATTATTTAATTGTATTTAAATGATACACTTTTATGATGTTAAAATTTTTATTTGAAATAAACTATAATTAAAGTGTCAAAATGAGAAATTGTGTTAAAGTTTAAGACCCTTTATGTATTTGGCCAAAAGGTTATTACAGTCTTTTTGTCATTTGTGGTCATTTTTGGGCCAAATTTTGTGATTGCCCATATACCAATATACCATCAACCAATATTCACGGATGCTTTCACATTGGAAAAATGGCATTCCGTAAGTTTCTCAAACACGAAACCCTGTGTTACTGAGTCAATTCCCTTATATACCCTCGTCCCCGACCAAACGCTTCTCTCTTTCTTCGCAAAATTCTGATCAGTTTTTCTCCCCGTTTCTCTGCACTCTTACAGAGTAAGAAGGAAAAATGGAAGATAAATCCATTCCCTTTGAAACAAGTCACTCCTTATCAAACCCTGATAACAATCATGGATGGCAAAAGGTGACATACGTGAAGAAGCAGAAAAAAAAACAGCAAAAACTGTCAGATTCAAGCAAGATAATCGCCAATGGATCCGCCGTTCCCGGCGGCGATAATGTGTTTAAGTCGCTTGAGAAGCAGTCCGATGAACGCCGCAAGAGAATTGCGGCTCAGACGGCTGCGATATACGCCGTTGGAGATGTTCCCGTTAGATCGGCGCTGAAACACCGGTCGGACGATGAAGATGAGGATACCGTTGCTGAAGGTGCTATAGGTAGTGCTAAGAATGGTGTGGCGAGGGAGAAGAAGAAGGACAAGGTAAAAAAGCCGAAGAAGCCGAAAATTACTGTTGCTGAAGCCGCTGTGAAGATTGATGCAGCTGATCTAGATGCTTTTCTCGCTGATATAACTGTAAGAGAAAATCTTGCTCTATTTCCACGTCATTTCATTTTTCCATCCCAAAAGGCAAGTGTTGACTTTCTCTATTTTATGAAGGTTTCGTATGAATCTCAGCAAGATATTCAATTGATGCGTTTTGCGGATTACTTTGGACGGTCATTTGCGGCAGTGGCTAGTTCGCAATTTCCGTGGTTGAAATTGTTCAGGGAGTCCCCGATCAGTAAAATCTCAGATGTGAGTTTCATCGACTTTTGACGTTCATTTTCAAATATGAGAACTTTCGTGAGAAACAGTTGTTTTGCTTGGCGACATTACTATTTGGTTTCCTTTGAATAAATGTTTTGGTATGCTATGTCGTAGACGGAGATGCTAGTACTTGGGAAGCACCAGTATTCTGATACAAAGTAAAAGTGCTGCCTTTTTGCTCTCCACCTCTTTATAATTTGGATGTCTCCTACTGTTGGAAACAGTGTTGTGAAAGGCGATCTGTCGCCAATAGCGAGAGGCGAGGCAAGGCAACCCTTCATCGCCTTTTAGCTTTGTGGCGAGGCGATCTTCAAAAGGTGAGCCATGGCGACAATGGCGACTAAGGGGAGAGGCGAGACGCGAGGAAGGCATCACGTTTTGTATTTTCTTGAAAAAAGGCGACCGATTTAGGATTTTAAAAGTTAAAAAGTAATTTTAGGATTTTCTTTTCAAATTTGCACGGTTGCACTCTTAGATAACTAGCCAGATTTTTCCAGCGACTCCAAAGTCCGACCAATAGATATTTCTTCTTTTAATTGCTTCTTTGTTTCTTCTTCAAATTTCTTCTTCCTGTGTTTCTTTTTCCTTTTTCTTCTTTAGAGTTACTTCTACCTATATCTTTTCCTCGCTATTGTGACCTTTGTTCCTTTTTTCTCATTCAAGGTCTAGACTTTTAGTATCTACTATCTATTTTTAGTTTTTGAATTGAAATATTTGCGAATATGATATTGATATTGAGATTTTGACTATCTATATATGCAATTAATTTTTTTTTGGGTATGAATTGGCGTTGCACTTCAAAAAGGCAAGCGCTTCGCCGCTCCCCTCGCCTTGTGGCAAGGCAGACCCTTCTCGCCTTTCGCATTCAAATGAACTTTATGTTAATTTTTAGAGGAATCGACTTTGATAGTACCTTACCTATACTACTGAATATAAAACATTCCTTGTGTTTGTAAAAGTGGATATCTTTAGTCTTAACCTTAACCATGCTATCAAAACTAACCTGATAACTTTAGCTGTTAAACCAAACGGGGAAAAAAAGATTGTGAAGGGAGAAATCTTTTCTCTTTGTTTCTATTTGTACTCTGATAACGTGGACTGTAGGCTTGCCCAAGCTGTACAATTTTTTTGAAATTCATTTCAGAAATTAGTAATAAGTTTATGTCTTAATTTTTAAAAGGAGAGAAGAACTTAAAAGATGAAACTCAAATGGTTTGGAGCCGGTCTGAAATTTGCGAGCCAGAATGGAAAAGAATAAGGAAAAAAGAGAGAGAGAGAGAGTATTCTGGCATTTATGGAGGGTTATAGCCATTCAAGCCAAGAAACATAGGTTTTACTTCAATTTCATGTTCAGTGCTTTCCAACTTTTAAGAGGGGAAAACACAATTTTATCAAGTAAAAATGAAGTTTATTTACCTGCAAGTCCAATTGGTTTTAGCAGTAGATAAGTTCCTGCTGGATGTGGATTAGATCTGCCACTAATTAGGATTATGTTTCTAGCAAATTGTGATTTCTATGGATTTTGGGTAGAATGGAAGAAGTTTGGGCAAGAAGGGGAAGAAGATGAACATTTCTATGTTGAGAGGAGTTTTCACATGAAGCTGCCATTATTTTAAACTCACTTTGAGACTTTTCCGTTTTGTTTTTAGAACACTTTGATGTTATGACTAAAGATATCCACTTTTACAGAAATAAGGGATGTTCTATTCAGTAGTATAGGTAAGGAAAAAAATACACTTACACCAACACATAAGGGACTATCTGAATCTACTACTATAAGTTTTTTTTACATCAATTTAAGTTTTCAACGTTTACTTTATTATAAGTCTTTCACAACTACTTATTTTATTTTCATATCTAAAACTGCACATGATGGTGTGTTTTAGCCGTCAATGAAATTGGAATAAGGGGCCATGCAAGACTAGTATCCCGGCATAAGCAAAAAGTTAGATCATTTCTTCAGATCTACCTAAACTTTTGTGGATAGAGTTACCCACTACTTGTGGAGGATGCAGGTATGGTAAGATAGCGAGGTGCTAGTAAGTTAGCCTGGATACCACCATTATTAGCTGAAATTTCTAATGTAATAAGTTCAAAGCCTAGTCACAGGGTGTTGTGGAAAAAAACAAGTATTAATTTGTAATATTCAGCTCATTATTACCGTTATGTTGAATTTGCTAATTTGCTGATCATTACATGATATTATATACTGTAAGCTTTGATTTCTTTCGTCTTTGGTCCGTGAAATTTTGTCATTAGTCTTTATTGTTGCCAAGTGAAGTGGCATACTATCGTTCATGAAATTTATGGTTATTCACCCATGCAACAGCAGCTAGGTGCTGAGAGCTTTTCACATTCTTGATGGATCTCAATACAGGGAACTCAACTTATATTTATGCAATCTTTGTTGGTCATCTAGTTGCCAGTCAATGGTTTGCATCTCTTAGATCGATGCTCAATAACATGGTCGATGATAAAATATGCCTTGCTTCTTAGATCTATGAACTTGGTTTCTCTCAGTGGATTATTACTGATTGCATGATTTGTGTATGGTGTACATATGTGATGAATGGTTAACTATATATATATATCTTATTGTGTTTAGGTATGAAGGTTTAAGTTCCTTGTGCACAGAGTGATAATTGCTTTCAAATATTTAGTTGGCACCATATGTGATTGAAAGAGTAATAACTTTATTTACAACAATCAGGTTCCTGTTTCACATCTTCCTGAACCAGTTTATAGAACATCAGTGGATTGGATCAACCAACGTTCTTTTGAGGCTCTCGGATCGTTTGTGCTGTGGGCCCTGGAAAGTATCCTTGTGGACTTAGCAGCCCAACTAGCAGGTTCTAAGGGCTCCAAGAAAGGTGGTCAACAAACATCGTCAAAATCTCAGGTATCCCCAGAGATTTTCTTTCAATTATTTGAATAACCTTGCAATTATGTATAGTCTCTTTAAGTTTATATATGGATGAGTCTGCCTGTTTATGTGTCCTTGAATAAAAGCAAAGGCTTCATGCATTTGGAAGGGGATGCATCTATTTTATTTGCTTTCCACTTCTGGGATTAGGTATGTCATGCCCCAAATCGCGAAGGCACGACTGGAACCCAGTGCCTTAAAACCAAAACCAAACAATACACATGGGTCCTCAAGGACAAACTAAACCAAAAGAAAAGCAATGGAAACTTAGAGCTCATTTGGATTAGCTGAAAAAAATTGGCTTTTAAAAAAGTTCTTCAAAAACACTTTTTGAAGTGCTGAAACTTATTTTAAAAATAAGCAGTTGCGTGTTTGGATAAATGTGCTTAAGTTGAGAAAGAGTTGTTAATGTGTTTGGTACCAAAGTATTGTTAAGCACTTTTTTTTTAAAATCAAAATGTCTAAAATACCCTTGAACTATTACACATTATAAAATGTTAATTATTATTCTAAATTTTTGTTTCTAAATTAGATTAAATTAGAATTAATTTATTTTAATTCATCTTCAATATAATTGATTATATAAGTTAATTTATATGTCTAAGTTATTTTTAATATTTAAAATATATAATTTAATAAAATACTTGAAATATTTGAGTTTTTTTAATTATTTTTGTAATACGTGATGGCTAGATTTCTTCTTTACCATAAATTATTTATAAAATGAATAAAATAAGGATAAAATAATTTAGAAGAAAAAAAAGAAATAAAGAACAAGAACAAGAAAAAAACGGAAGAAAAGAAAAAACAGGAAGAAGGAAAAAAATGGAAGAAAAGAAAGAGCAAGGAAAAAAAAGAAAGCGCAAAATTTTAAAACAAAATGAAAGAGAAAAAAAGAAAAAAAATAGAAGCAAAATAATATAGAAATTATAAGCAAATATTAAGGATAAAAAGATAAATTTATTGGTCAAACGTAAATGACTTTTAAGCTAAAAAGAAAAAAAGTAGGAGGGGGGGGGGGCAACTTCTAACTTTTGACTTATTTTAAGATATTTTTAACTTATTTTAAGTTATTTTAGGATTTGCCAAATACTTCCAAAAGCTAAAAAGAGCTTAAAAGTAGGTTTGACCAACTTTTAAGCTCATCCAAACACCCTCTTAGAAGGTTACCAAATGAAATACAAGTTTATCTAGGCCTTAGCCACAACTAACAACAAGGACCACATGGCCACAACCAACTTGCAAGACCCATAGCAGACGTCTACAAACCTCTAAGATGAAAAGCCACTAATAGTTGGTCTGGATAGGCCCCGACATACCAATCAGCTACACAAAAGAAGACTAGACTCCAGACTCGACAACTTCAGAAAGAATGGATTGTTCCAATCATTAGCTGAACTCGACTACACACACAAGGATCCTTGTCAACTTGATTACCTACAGGCATGAATGCAGCGCCCTTAGGCAATAGGGATGCTAATACGAAATAATGCACCAAGCATGTAAAGCAACAAAATAATATAACTGAAGCTGAAACATAGTAAGAAAGCCATAACCTAAATAGAATCAACAACTCACTAAATAACTCTACCTGCGTATTTTGTATCCATCTCCCTTATCCTTGACTCAAATCACATAAATAATCAATAGTTCAACAACGTACAACCACCTATTCGATCTCCCATTAGCTTGGCAGGTGCCAACCACAATTGCATGATAATGAATGCAATGTAATGCAGTACAATCAGAACAGAATCAACTACAACCACTAACAACCTTACTTGCCCCTACCTGAGGACATTAAACGTAGCAACTACAGTTAGAGCAACTTGTTTTCGGCAACAACTTGCTGCCGGTAGCTCAAAGCTAAATCTACCTGCATCTGCCCAATCTCATGTCACCACTATCCCATGAACATATCAAGCCTCAAAAATTCTGTACTTAGTTGAAATTAACAACTCAAGCCATAGTACACAACAATATGGAATGCAATGCGGTGTGGTGTAGGTAAACATCTCGATCCCAACCTCAAGGACATGAATGCATGTGGTGTACGCCAACATCCCGATCCTAGCCTCAAAAGGGCATAAATGCAATGCATATGAAGAATTGTGGGAAAACAACACGAACATCGTGTCACAACAGTTTCAACAAACCCAACTGTTCATACAAATAACATACCTAGTGAAATTTCATCTGGGGAGGGTAGAGTGTGACCTTACCATTATCTCATGGAGATAGAGAGACTATTTTCGGAAGGCCCTCAAAGTATCCACCCCAAGTAAAAGAGGAAAACAATAAATATAGAATAACAGCTAAAATGAAAAGCAGTGTCACTTTTACATGGATAAACAATAGAAGTAGCAGAATAATGGAAGAGCAGTAACAACACAATTATAATAGCTCGACTAGTTCTATGACAGACCTAAGAACCGTCACAAGGCAAGACAACATCCTACCCCTACTAACCACCTATCTTAATACACAACCTCTTCTTCTTTCTATTTAATGTCATGTCCTCGGCGATAGGAAGTTGCACCATATCCTGTCTATTCGCCTCTCTCCAATATTTTTTGAGTCTACCCTTACCCCCTGCGATACCCTAAATCCAATCTCTCGCACATCCTAACTAGGGCACTGGCACACCTCCTCTGCACATGCCCAAATCATTTGTGTCTTGCTTTTCTCATCTTATTTCCCCAAATACTACTCCCATCTTCTCTCGAATAACCCCATTCCTAGTCTTGTCACTCACTCACTCCTAGTATATCCTCCCATCTTCTCTTGAATAACTCCATTCCTAATCTTGTCACTCCTAGTATATCCACAAATCCACCTCAATATCCTCATCCTCCCAACATGCATGTTCTGAACATGTGGGTTTTTGACTGACCTACACTCAGCCCCATATAACAAAGATGGTCTAATCATCATTTTGTAGAACTTACCTTTAAGTTTACTCCAGAGGCAAAACTCCATTTTACTCATGCTATCCCAATGCGATGCATGATATCATCGTCAATGTTCCCACTACGCTGGAAAACCCAATCATTTAGCATGCAAATCATGTTTGGGCCATCAAAGCATGATATCTGAAAAACCTACAAAGAAAACAATGACTCCCAATAGTTCACGTAAAACAGTAATGCTTTAGCACACAACTCTTGCTTGGGCCATTGAGGCAACCTTGATATTTAGGAAAACACGTAAAAGAATGAACACATATATACACAAAATAGCAATCCCACAAGTAGCCCGTGCCTCCTCCATACCTCAATCATAATACCACGACTGATCGGACAATCACCGGGATCCGATAATTACAATAATATATACAACCATCTTCTATCCTTTGCTTGACATGGGACTAACATCAGCAATTATGAATTCCTAACAAAAAATAACACCAACTCTATTGAATAGGAGTTTTTAACAAGTTTAACACCAATAACCATTTAGAAGCATCTAACAACTGACTTTTCTATACCATGCTAGACTCAAAAAACCATGCCAAAAAAAAAAAAAGAAGGAATAGCATTCACATACCTCAAATTTGAACTTGAATAACTTTGATGTAGATAATTGATTTTCTTGAGGGATCAAATATTGCATCAGATTATTTTTCCAAGAAAACCCACCCCCCAATGGAACCATATGTGTGCTTATACAGTTTTAGCATCTTGATAACTTGATGCTTGAAAGTGAAAGGCGGAACAAAAGTTGAAGATATTATTGATAACTCAATCAAGCTTCTTCCAACTAAAACATATATCTACAGAAATATGTATAGAAGTATAGTGCACGTAGAACAGTACTTTACCTTCCTAAATAGTGAATAAAGAAAGTGGTTTACATATATATAGCATTACACCGTCCTTATGAAGAATTTGGATGATTTACAATATTTAAATGCTAATTAATGGTTAGATGATAAGTGGCACCACCACATTAATAGAATTGGGGTCAACTCCCCTCACCTCCACGTGGAGTGGAGGTGGCAAAACCATCTCAAATTTTCTTACCCCGTTATGTAAAATATATAAAACTTTTTGAATATATCACAATTAATAAACCATTATTTCAACTAAGGCCTTTCTCATATAATAATAATTATTTCGACATATCTAGACTTACTATCTCTTGTAACTCTTGTAATAATAAATGCATACACAACTACATTATAACTGAAGAATTTTCATAAATAGGTAAGACATTTTTGGTAGAAACTAATAATATATATTCCATCAAATTTAATTTAAAACCAATATTTCTGAAGATAAGCGATGTTGATAACACTTTCAAAGTAAGGCTCATAAGCGTTTGACACAGGAAAAAGAACAACCGTAAACATCCAGGATGTTACAAGGTAGCAAAAGGTAAAGCAGATAGGGAAATCCTGAGAAGAAAAGGAAGAGAACGAGATTTAATCAGTTTTGTGATAGTAGTAGGAATGCCAAATCTAGTCTCCATTTACTGTAAGTTGTAGAGTTAGGCAGAACCAAATGGCATAAGACAAGAAGGGAAGAGGGTTAAATTACTTTTCCTTAAAAGGTAGATATGTGCTCTCAAGGTCATACATTTAGTGTTACAGTGAACAGAAGTGATTTGCACTGTTATCTGATTATTATCTTATTGATAAAGTTAATTTTCCCTAGTAAATTTTCGCCCGCTTATGTGACATGATCACTGTGTATAGTCTCTCTCAGTTTAGATTTGTCACATAAGGCTGAAATTGATCAAACCAAGCGAGCGGTAAGTAAAAGAATCACTGCAGCTAGTTTGTATATTGATCAAGGATGAATTATTAGTGATGCCAAACCAAAAAAAGATTCCTGAATTAGTTGAACTTAAATAAGTTGTAGGTAAGATTAGCAACACCATCCACTCACAAAATCAGAGTACAATTCCTTTGTCATGGTTATTGTAATCAACTCAATTACATAAGGATGAAATTGAGATTTTGTCACATAAGGATGAAATTGATCAAACCAAGCACTCGAACGGTAAATAATTGAATCACTGCAGCTAGTTTTTATTTTGATGCTGATGAATTACGTAGTGATGCCATACCTAAACAAGATTCCTGAATTAGTTGAACTTAAATAAGTTGTAGGTAAGATTAGCAACACCATCCACTCACAAAATCAGAGTACAATTTCTTTGGCATGGTTATTGTAATCAACTCAATTTCCATAACATGCTTGTTTGCTAAATATTTTGACATCCTGGGCTAATACTTGTGCAACAAATTACTATATTGCAGGTTGCCATGTTTTTAGTTTTGGCAATGGTACTACGACGAAAGCCTGATGTTTTAATCACCATACTCCCAACACTTCGGGAAAGCCCAAAGTATCAAGGGCAAGACAAACTTATAGTTATTGCATGGATGATAGTCCAGGTGTGCAGAGCTCTACTGTTTATTAGAACTGCTCTTTATTTCTTCTCCACCTTATATTGGCTTCTTAACATCAAATCTGATACTCTGGTACAGGCCTGTCAGGGCGATCTCTGCGTTGGATTGTACTTGTGGGCACACTATACCTTGCCTTTAGTTGGTGGAAAATCAGGTTCCAATCCACAGACACGTGACTTGATATTGCAGGTGGTAGAAAGGTCTGTAACTTTTGATTGTTCCTGTTGTTACAATTTTGTCTGCTTTGCACCATGGTACATGCTAGTTCTTCTTTTATTATTATTATTATTATTATTATTATTATTATTATTATTATTATTTTCAGGATTCTCTCTGCTCCAAAAGCTCGTACAATTTTAGTAAACGGGGCTATTAGGAAAGGAGAGCGTCTGATGCCACCTTCATCACTTGACCTGCTTCTACGAGTTACTTTCCCCGCTCCTTCTGCGCGAGTCAAGGTGTGTGTGAGCAGTTGTCTGACTTCTTCTCCAATTTGTAGTGGATCAGGTGAATTTTGCTTGTTTTCTAGTTTCTTAATTCTTTCAATTTCAGGCAACTGAAAGGTTTGAGGCAGTATATCCCACTCTTAAGGAGGTTGCGCTTGCTGGTTCCCACGGAAGCAAAGCAATGAAGCAAGTTTCGCAACTGATACTTCCACTAGCTGTAAAGGCAGTTGGAGGAGGTATATCTTTTACTTGACCTGATTTCTCTTAGATTTTTAGATTGTAGAGTGACTGGTATGCAAGGATTACCCTTGGCTCTTCTGCAGGCAATCCAGAACTGTCTCGAGAGGCAACTAACATATTCAATTGGTGTTTGACCCAGAGCACTGACTGTTATAAGCAGTGGGTAAGAATTATACGCCCACTCGGCTTTTTTGTCAAGTCCTATGCATAGCGTTTTTGTAAAATATATAGGAGTGAAGTTCTTCAGATTTTCCTAATCAGGTTTTTGTCCTCTTTTTTTTTTTTTGAACAGGACAAGATTTACCTGGATAACATAGAAGCAAGTGTTGCAGTGTTGAGAAAGCTCACTGAGGAGTGGAAGGAGTTATCAAGGAGACAGTCTTCTCTTGAGGCTTTGAAGGAGGCTCTCAAGAGCTTCAGACAAAAGGTAGTTTCTGTATTTTGTTGTTTGCTTTTTCGGTTTCTCTTCTTGGGTAGGGGTCTTAATCCTACTTGGGGAGTTTCTTAGTTGAAGTTTTTCAGTCCAAGCATCTGTCTTAGTCCCAGCACTAGCAGAACCCTGGGCCATTTAGGTTGGCTGTTTGGGGGTTACATCTGCATGCTGCAGTAGTTGCTAGTTTTACATTTGCTCCAAACTCATAAAAGTCGATGACTATTTTGTTTCACTTTTGCTTGTAGAATGAGAAATCATTGACTGGTGGAGTGGATGCGCACCAATCACACTTCAGATATGCAGACAAGTACTGTAAAATGTTGTTAGCAAGACTGTCCCGTGGACATGGCTGTCTGAAAGGGATTGGTGGTGTTCTTTTGGCTATGGCGGTGGGAGGTGCTATTGTGTCACAGAACTTGGAGGGTTGGGATTGGAACAAGTTTTCAGTTTTGCTTAATGTCCCACAGTCCTAAGTAATCTGCACCAGATGAGTTGGACATGGAGTATTCTTTTTTAACAGTCCATGGCCTCAGCAGCAAATGGAAAAATTGGTTCACAGAACTTAAAATAATTTTGGAGAAACAGGTAGCTACTGAACCTGAACTTGGAGATATAGGGCTACTTATATTAATCAAAGGATGAGTCATGTTTAATTTATTAAACACTTGTTTTAACCCGTCTGTTAGTTTAAGGGTGGCAGGCATCTTAGATGTTAATCAGTTTTCTACGTCTCAGTTTAAGCAAATTGTTCATTACCAGAATACGGATGTAATACGGGTATGAAAGAATTGAAAAAGGATTTTATAATTGGTAGGTTGAGTATTTCAACTTATTTGCATGTGAAACTTCATTCTGGCTTTTTGTAGATTAAAGTGCTTAACCGGGATGTTTTTGCTTTATTACTTTCAGGTGTTTTTATCCTGTTGGACTTCTTTAGAAAGTTCAAAATTTATTGCCACTTGTCATAATATTTATTTTCAATTGTCTTATGCCCTAAGATGAAAGGTGGTATTCAATTGTTCTGCTCTATTAAACAAGAGTTAATGAATAAGGTACTTTATAAAGTTGAAAACGGCAACAGCGACAGTTCTAAACCTTCGAGTAGACCTTAGGTCTGATTAATTATAAAAAGAGATAATAGATTACATGTACTTCCTTATTTTATCTTTTACTTGTTTTTTCCTTTTTGGTAAAAGGTTTTATCTTTACTTTTATTATACTAAAACAGCCGTCTTAACAATATTTGTTTAATTATGAAAATTATTTAATTATGAAATTAAGAGATAATTTTATATTTAGTTTATAATTTATTCTTATTATGAGTTATAGACATTTTTTATTATATTTTTTAAGGTATTGTATTCATTATATTCAAAAGGCAATTTAATAAAATTATTTTTATTATTTATTATTAATTTTTATAACAAATAATGGATAATTATTATTGGATGAAAGGAAAAATAACGGGCAGTTATTATGGGATGAAAGGAATAACTAAAAGAGTAGACCTTGTAGTTAAGAACTATAGCACGTGCAAATAGCAACCATTTATCTTTAAAATTGCATTAATTTCTTTTTAAATTAATGATGTTGGTATGGACTCTCTCGAGTATTTGAAGAAGTTTTCTTGTTATAATATCCCTCTCTCTCTAAATGTATACACGCGATATTGTAGGAGAAAATTAATATTATTTACACAAATCTATTAGTAAATAATCCATATAAAAGGAAATTCTCAATCTGGTGATATAGCAGTCTCTAAAATCAGAAAGCACATCTTCTTTTTTCCAAATTTCCCCTCACTTTCATTATAAGGAAAAAGGTCTCAATAGTGACTTTAACCATGCAACTGTTCGGATCGTCTACAAAGTTATTGTAAACAATAAAATTCACGTCAAAAAATATCACAATAATCTTATTTATTTGATTTCAAATATGAAAATCTCTTGATACACTTTTTTTAAATGTAAATTCAAAAAATTTTGAGCTTGATCTTGAATGTTATGAAGTTTGATGGATTAAATCTTGATATATAGTTGAATTCAAGGACTTTTGGACTTGATCTTGATTTGTGGACTTGATGAACTTGATATTAACTTAACTTAATCTTGACTAATTATTTGAATTCAAAAATTTTTGGGCTTGATCTTGAATCTTGTGGTCTTGATCATGAGTTGTTGAGCTATTCTTGAATACTTAAATCATTGAATTCTTGAACTTGGAACTTATAGAGAAATCTATAATTTTTGATAAAAATATTTTATCTTTTAAAGACTAGAGTTAGAACATTAACTTGATATTTTAATTAAATTATACATGCAAATCTTGCGCGCCATAATTTGATAATGGCCGAAAATTAAACCATATATGGGTATGCAATACTGTAATGACTTATTATTATTATTATTATTATTATTATTATTATTATTGTTATTATTATTATTACTATTATTACTCCCATTACTACTACTATTACTATTACTACTACTATTATTACTACTATTACTATTATTACTATTATTACTATTACTACTATTATTACTATTATTATTATTACTACTATTATTACTACTACTATTATTACTATTACTAATATTATTTTTATTATTACTATTATTACTATTACTATTACTATTAATAATAGACTCGACTCCTCTGAAGAAATTGAACAGCTTTTAAAGGAAAAATTAAAAAATATAAGTTTCGATTCTAATATTACTGGTATAGATTTGCAGCCCCAACCGGTTTTATCTGCAAAACAAGAAGATTTTATTAGTCAGCATGCCTCAATGAATTTTTTAAATAAAATTAATACTAAATGGGCAGATAAACCAATTCAAAGAATGTATTATTATAATATGCCAACTCTAATTGATATTTTAAATGAAGAAAGAGATCAAATTTTTAATAATAGCTATAGTAGCAAAGAAATTTATGAATGGAATATTGATGATTTTAACGATAAACAGATTTTTACTACTGTTCATAGGATGTTAATGTATAGTACTATTTGTAAGATTAATAAAAATCAAGAT
>JAOTQJ010000091.1:16092450-16126587 GCA_025642045.1 Solanum sejunctum
TGTCGAAATTTTGTGAAATCCCTTAGCTGTCGTAAGTAAATATTCGGTATAAGTGGTTGTCACGGTGTCCAATCGGCAACATTCACGGCTCCTGGGTTGGGTCGTGACACTTAGCTGCCAATTTTCCTAATTCCTCTTCACTTAGTTTGGGCCCAATTAGTCAAGTGGTTTGTGATGTACTTGGACCTTTTATTATTCATCTTGGGTTGTACGTATTGTCCATTTACGATGGTAAAACATGAGCTAAAGTTACATTGTTAACAAGGACTTTATTCATTATTGGACTTGCAGAAATTTGGCATCAGGTCTCGTCTCCATTTAGCTAGCATATTTAAGCTAAGCATGTAGGTGATTCACCTACTAGCTTCCTAAGTCCTACAAGCACCTCAATCTTTCACCTCATTTAAGGTCGTGATCTCCTCAATTTGACTTAAAACTTATTTTCACTCTACCCTCTTCAGCGTTAGACATATATGTCACCTTCTAATTTGAGATTGAAGCACTTTTAAAAAAAAATTGGCGCTAATTTGAAAAGTCATATCACATTTCATTTGCATAGTACCAGTACTGTAAGATTTGGGGTATTACACTTTCATCGTAAGTATGTAAGCTTGAACCTAATGATGTCTTGCATGTCCCTATATTTTAAGTCTCATTCCTATATGTATAAAAAGTATTAGAAGTGAATTAGGTCCATAAGAGACCTCTAGTACTTAGCCAAGCTCAAAACCTCCCTATAAATTGAGTTTCTAGTATTAAATTATACAAGGATCAACTTTAAACGACAATAGCTCTTAGCATACAAAAAAATAGATGTCCAATAACCTACCAAATGAAAAGTCTTTGAATTAGCTTTTCAACGCAATAATTTCACCTAGTTTGAAGTTCAGAGTCAAAAGTTATGATCATTTTACTGGAGACTGCCAGATGCAGAGTGTACCTACGAAACCTATTATGGGTCGTGGATTAAAGCACGACTTGTCTGCTAACTCGTGGAAAAAAGTCCTGAAAATTCATTTTTTGGTCCCAAATTTTATGGACCAATCTACGGGTCATATAAACTTCTAGGGGCCGTAGATTGGGCTCGTGAAATTGATCCAGAGACCTCGAAATTCACCCAAAAATTTATGGAAGGGTCTCTGCGGGCCGTGAAAGCTTTTATGGGCTATAGACGGACCCGTAGACAATGTTGACAGCTTTTTAAGAAAGGTTACTTTGATCTTTTTCCACCTTTTTAGAGCCTAAACTCGAGGATTTTGCACCTATATAAACCCCTAAATATAACTATTCAATCTGTTTACATTCAAAACATATTACTTTGGTATCCTTCAACTGATGTTTGTAAAAAAAAAAAGAGAGAGAGAGAGATGAACCCTACATAGATTTTGCTTTCACGTACTTATTAGAAGCCTTTTTTGCACTCACTACTTATGCAATTATTTTGGGAAAATTAGTCAAACATATCCATTTTCTAACTTAGAAATATGATGACATTATTATAGTACTTCCTCGGACAATTTTTTGTTTTGACTTACATTATTTGAGTAGTAGTAAATATAATATTAACTTTAGTACATTATTTTTTCTAATATAATAAATTTAATATTTAAAAATATAAATTAAAAATAAGTATAATTGATAAGAAAAATAAATGAAGAAACAAGTAATAAAGTATGTTTTAATTTTTAAAGCAAATAAGTAAATTTGTGTTTCAAAATACAACATAAATATTTATGTTGCTATAAACCATTTCAATTAGGCATTTAAAAAAGGTTTAAATTGAGAGAGTAATAAATATAAAAAAGGTTTAAACATTCTAAATTATGACTTAAAATATTTAAATCATGCAAGGACTCTCTAAATTTCATCTATGTAACAGAAAATTGAGATTAAAAAAGTATATTATATAAAAATTTGACAAATACTATAAATTATAATAATTAACAATTTAATTTTCTAAAGATAATATATTAAAAAAATTGGATGATTCTCTAAATTTCACGTGTCACATATATCAAAACATAACAAATAATATGTTGATCCCAGGCATAGGCTCATGTGTTAAAGCATACGTGACCAAATAAAAAGCAAAACTAATTTAATTTAGCTTAAAGTGCGATTTGTGAATAAATTAGTTGTTCTAGCTTTCCTGTATGGGTTAACGTCTTGGATCTAGCAAACTTCCATTCTTAAATTACGGTTGATTTGGGGACTTGGATCTAGCAAACTTCCACTCTTTAGTGGTAAGCAAGATGTAGGGTTGCCTTGAAAAGATTCTCCCCATAAACTCCTCCCGAAAGGAAAGAAAAAAAGAAACTATTCCTTCAATTGTTTTTTAGTTGTCTACTATTTTAATAATAAATTTTATTTTTAATTGTTATTTTTAATGTATAAAAAGAATAATTACTTTTTTTCATGATTTACCATTATTACTAATTATTTATTTCTCATATTTTTTAAAATATAATATTAAACATCAATTAATATGAATGTGATAATAAAATATTTATATTAATTATTATTATATTTTAAACAGCGTTGCGAAATTCAAAGTGGAAAAGTAAATTGAAAATGAACCGAGGGAAATTATGTACCGCATGGCGGTTGCAATATTTAGAAATTTATTAAGTGTACACTAATCATTGTATAATTGTAGCCTGTAGGAAGTAGTTCAAAATAACTTTTCCCAATACATATATATGATGGTACAATGGGTATAACTTTGGAATTCACGTAATTGGCGGAACACGTTGTTATTAAAAATTTCCTAATATAAGAACCTAATATATTTCGATCCCTTACAATGGAGAAATATATTTATATAATTCTCATGTATTCTTGATGGAATAAAACTTGTAAAATATACAGTAAATTTATATAAGGTAAATTTTAGTTGATTTTAATGTTTTAAATATAATAATTTTTCAAATAAGGAAAAAGTGAAGAATAAAATCTTATTAAATTTTAAAGTACTAAATAATTATTTTAGTTTCTGCCATAAATTTTTAATGAAATACAAAAAGATGCCGGTATAGCTATAGATAAGATGCGGGTATAGCTATAGATAAGAAGAAACGAAGCAAATTAATTTTTGACTGTCATTAGACAACTGAAAACTTTAACCATTTTGGTTACTGGATTGCTTAAACCATTTGGCGTGAAATTAGATTTACCAATGCTCCATGTGGGTGATTTTCGAAGATTGCGAGATCCGAGCATAAACTATTGAATTATGCCAAATATTTAAGCTATATTATATTAATCACTACTTGTTACGTGACTATTCATGATTTATAAATGTAGGCTTTAATTTGTAAGCGTGAGTTCTAACTTTTGTTAGATAATTTTCATATTTATCATTCCATATACTTTTGAGCTGAGGGTTTAAGGAAACAGGCTCACAACTTTTATGAGGTAGCAGTAAAGTTTACGTACAAGTTACCCTCCCCAGATCCCACTTGTGGAATTACACTGGGTATGTTGTTGTTGTTGTATACTTTTAGTATAATTTCATGGCGAATACAGCCAGAGATCAAATCTTTGATGATTCCAACTTGGAACTCGTCCATCTATCCTTACCAAAGGAAAATTGGTGGGGAAAAAACAGTGTTTGTCAAATAAATGATTTCTGGTTCCTTCCTAAATTTGTACCAAGCACTGTTCGAGTCCTTAATGAATTCAAGCCACTTCCTAGTGATGTAATTTTAGGCTCCTTTCCAAAAACTGGTACGACATGGCTTAAATCTCTTGTCTATTCCATCATAAATCGATCTTCCAAAGAGTCATTAGCAAAGCACAATCCCCACGATCTTGTTCCTACACTTGAGGTGCAAGTCTTTGGAAGAACTGAAGCATCTCCAATACCAACTCATGATAATTCAGCAAGGCTCTATTCGACTCATATTCCGTACCAGCTTCTAGGTAACACTTTCCATTCATCCAATTGTCGAGTCATTTACATTACAAGAAATCCTAAAGATACGTTAGTATCAATGTGGCATTTCACAAATAAATGGAAGGATTCTGATCAAGACGGACCATGGCATCTTGAAGAAGCTATTGAGAAATTTTGTTCTGGAATATTTCCTGCTGGACCTTACTATGATCATGTTATGGGATTCAAAAAGGCAAGCTTAGAGAAACCTAAAAGTGTATTTTTTATAACTTATGAGGAGCTAATGAAAGATACAAAAATTAATGTTAAGAGATTGGCTGAGTTTCTAGGGTGCCCCTTCATGAAACAGGAAGAAGTAGATGAAATAGTCAAGAATTGCAGCTTTGATATTCTAGGTAACTATGAGGTGAACAAATCTGAGCATTTTCCTTGTTGGTTCCAAGTTCCCTACAATTCTTTCTTTAGACAAGGTGTTGTTGGGGATCATAAAAACTATCTGGATGCTAAGGCTGTTGAACTTATTGATGCATTAACAAGAGAGAAATTTCATGGAGCTGGTTTCATGTATGGCATTTAGTATTTTCTATTTTTGTATTCCATGGGCTAATTCCTCTTGGTAGTCATTTTTTCCATAATAAAAAATTTATTACCTTGATTTCATTCAAAGCCGCTAAGTAGTATTTCAGTAATATTTAATCAAACTTGTTAATAATAAAAAAGTGATATGCTATTTGGCCACAAACATTAATAGCCCTTTCTTTTAAGAATAAAATTAAATTTTTCTAAAAAATAAAGTTATTAAATTTTAGGAATGCATTTATTATTTTGACACGAAGCAGTCAATGAATTCACCTGTATTTCAATTCTTTATTTTTCATTTATTTTTTTAATCAATTTATTTCTTCTTCTTAACATACTATTATTTGTTATCTTTTTCTAATAAATGATGATATCTTAAGCACTAAAATTGATCAAATTTACCATATAAAAATGAAACTAAGAGATAAATTAATTACTTTATATTTTTGAAAAAGCTTCATTATTGTAAAAATATTATTTAAAATATAACTTACATAAATAGCATAGTATAAAGAGAAAATTACATCATATGCTTACTCTTTTCTAACTTACAATTTTTTTTTGTTAAATATGAGCCATCTAATTACATCCCAATATGCTATTACCTTTAAAAAGAAAACAAAACATAAAAAGTAATACCCACAAAACACACAAATCACGTTGACATCAATCTCTCCCAAGTCATAATAATTTCAAACAATTCAAGTTTAAATTTTTTTTCTCATATCTTTCTTAAATCGTCCTAAATTAAAAAATAATTAGCAGATCTTGTGATGCCATAATGGATGCCATTGGTCATAAATTCGGCAACCTTATTTTCGCTAACGTTGAACGAGTGATAATATTTTCATACCTTTTTTTTTCTAATAAATTTGAGATTTTTTCCATTAAATTTGAGATTTTCTTTAGACTGAATTTGATATTTTTTCTTACTAAATTTGAGGGTTTTGCTTCAATTTTGAATGAGGGGTACTAAATTTTGGATTAAATTTTGTGGGTTTTTCATAGAATGCTAAACTTTTCATCTTAACGTGTGGTGTGATCATGAGACAACTACTTAGCTTGCCTATCTGAAGGAGGTTGGTGTCATGCCTTGGAATGGTACCATAGAGTGGCTAGTACTCAGAAATTATTTTTGGTTTCTAAAAAATCATTTGACCTGATTACTAGTCTAATCAATAGAGAAAAATTTATTCAACTAGGGGTATCAAACAGATGGGTTGAATTGAAAATGAAAAATATTAAAATGAGTTGAAATAGAAATTGAATTGGTTTATGACCCACTCAAATTTATTTTAGCTCAAACGGGTTGGGTTCAATGGGCTAAAATTCGAGAGGGATCATGACCCGCTCAATCCAAATAATTTTAACATATTATTATTTATTTTTTATAATCGGAATTTGAATTTTAACTCAAGAAAATAAAAATAAGAAGTTATAAACAGATAGATACATTATAAAAAATATAAAATATAAAATAGATAGAAAATATGCATTACATTAATGCAAGTAGAGAGCCATCAAATGGGTTGAAATCAGAGATTAAATTGGGTTCAATTAAAAAATCTTTCAAAATAGTTTACGGCTTGAATGAGTTGAGATTGAACCTAATTTAAATAATCTTGAGCCCAACCCATAAAACTTTGGACGGGTTACCTATATTTCGGCTCCTTTTGACACCCTTACATTCAACTGTAGGAAGTCTATAAAATAGGTAATATAACTCAATAAATCTAACTTAAACGATAAGGGATAAAGGCTAACAATCTGACTCCAATTCTACATCAAGAGAATAGTCTGGAAGGTGTTTTAAGAGACAGAGATCTCAACATTCAATCAATCACTGTCTAGTCTATAAAACTTCTATCATTGCTATCCAGATGGTGCCAATGACAGGTTCATGGTTGCCCCTAATAAAAATAAAATACTAACTCAAAACTCTAAAATGATATCCTTATCTGAATGCAGGGGAGGACTCATAATCAGCTAAATGTAAATAGATCTTCAACAAAATGCCTGTTAATGATCTCTAGTATCTGCATCTGCATCATGAAAAGATGCAAACCCAAATAGACGGCAGTGCATGAAATATACGAGTATGTAAAATGAAAGAGTGAAACATATATCAATGTAGAATTGAACAACAACAATGTAGATACTTAAATAAAGATAAAAAAAACTCAGTTAAAATATTATAAGTCTAAAGAAATATTAAGGTTTAGATAGAGACCAATCATATATAATCAAATACAATAATTTAGAGTGCTATCTAGACCTATCTGGGAGTTTCTCTTTTCCTACTGTAATGACTTCGAAGGTTATTTTCAATATTTTTGACTAAATTATTATTTTGCCCTTCTGAAAAGTTATCTTGAATTATTTTGGGATAAGTTCAAAAGTTGAATTTTGAAAATATTATAAAGAGTGGAGATTTTGCGAAAGAAAGGATTTTAAAAGGCTTCAAGTTGAAAAATTCGAGTTTTATGGTCATTTCGAGTTTCAAGTATCAAAATTTGATTCTGATTATTCCATTAGTTTTAAAATGCCGAATCTAGTTTAGGTGAACTTGCAGAACTGAATTTGGAGTTAAAACGGAGATTTTAGGCCAAAGTTATATTTTTAATTCATTTTGGATCATAGGTTTGACTTTGGTCAACATTCAGAGTTCGAGAGCTTGTATTGAATTTCTGTTAGTTCCAATGGTTTTTGGTGACAAAGCTAACACTAAAAATGACCTCTTGTAATTTTTAGAGGTTCTATGAATATTTTGAGTTTTTAGGTTCGAAACTAGTTTAAATGATCGTTCTCAGGTTCGACACTACTGAAGTTCTGGATTTGAATTTTGACAGTTCTATTGAGCCTGGATAATCATTTCTAGTAGGATTCTACATTTGATCTACGTTCACAAGGTTCCGGACGAATTTCCAAAGGTCCAGTTCTTGATTTTGCTGTGCTGTGGGCTGTTGGTTTTTACTATTTCTGGTGCATTTGGCACCAGTACTACCCGTTCGCGCCTCTTGGGCTATGTTCGTGAAGATCCGATAGTTAGACCTTGATATTCGTGGGGTGACTGTAGCATTCACGGAGGGTTAACCCTCTTTGGTCTCCGCATTTGCGGAACACTTTTGATGTTTGAACAGTGTCTTTCTTTAAAACACAATTTTAACTCATTTTTTCACCATTTTTTACATTCCAAGCTTCATTCTAAGAGGAAATTTTTGTGGTTTTGAAGGTAAATTGATTGGATAACTATTTTCTAATCTATTTTAACTATTTTCATTGATTAATTTGAGTTTTAACTTCTAAATTTGGATTTTTAATGGTGGAATTTGTGAATTTTTCGATCTTGAGTTTCCTAAACTTGAATAGTTGATTTCTCCTTCATCTTAGCTCAGTATTTAAAACCATTTTAACCCTTGAATTGCTTGTTTCGTGTAAAAAACTTTAATCCATAAAATTTTAAATTCTTGATACATTTTTCAGCATGAGATTTTTTTAAATCATTTTACCCTTTCTCTCCGAATTAATTGATTATAGTGTCATTAGATTAGTTATGTGATTGCGTTGCTATACTTGAATAGATTGTGGTGATTTTGGTGTATCATAAGAGAGGGAAAGCAGTGATTCCTTCTTAATTTCGATACTTTATTTGAGGCGAGTGAACTTCTAACCTTTTGTTAAGTATAAATGAACCTTGTATGCTCCTATGTGTATAAAATTGAGTATTTGGGGGTTAAATTGTGCCATTCAAAGCTTTATGGTGATTTTTACTATTGAATACTTGTTCATATAGATATATATTGAGGTGTAATTTAATTATGAATTCATAATCTATGTGATCTTGTGATTACCGAGATAGTGCTTATATTGTGATATGATGATATTGAGATAAGATGATAATGAAACACAGTTGATATTGAGATATTATTGATAACGAGACACTGTTGATATTGAGACATTGATGATATTGAGACACTAATGACATTGTTATGTTGATGGAATTGAGACAATGCTATCATTTTGATTTATGATATTATGTTATAATTGTGATCATACATCTTGCATCTATTATTGTTTATACATTTGATACTTGTGATGGCTATGATCGAGTTGTGAGGTAACAAGTGGATTGGTGGTCGAGGTCTCTACCGATAAAGGTGAGGTAATATGTTGGAGCAGAGGTCCTTTCAAGATGGGTTCAAGGTCTTTTTCAAATGGGTGACCATTAGTTGAGGTTTTTACCAGTGGTGTTCACGAATACATGGTCTAAGTGAGACCCCTATCTGAGGTATATATATGTCCACAGATGTGTATTGTAAGGAAGATATGCATCATAATTATTTGACATTGCATTGCATTGTATACATCTCATGGCATCAGCTTCGTCTCTTATCATATCCGTTTGATATAGTTGTATATTATTTATGAGATTGTGTACTTATTGTATCCATGATCTTGAAGTATGTGTGGATCTATCTATATACTGGTGTGTTGAGATACTATGCTAGAAGATAAGTATGTTTATATTACTATGATCTGTATATTATATTGTACTGAGACTTTTTCTGACTGTAGGGTTGTAGTCTTTTGGTTTGTGGTTGGGATTTAAGGAGTTACTTGTGTTTTTCATTGCTTTACCTTAGTTCCAATTGCTGAGTACTCCGTTGTTTGGTGCTCACCCTTTACTATATTTTTGTAGGTTGTGAGCCTGGTCTTTCTTGCTAGACTTACTTCCTTTTTGGATTGAGCTTTTAGGTTTCTTGTGAGGTAGCTTCTCATGTATTTAGTAGGCCTTGAGGATTCCTATCACGACCCGGACCAAGGATCAAGCATGACATGATGAATGGGAATCCGGAAGTTCCCAAACAAGCCTCCAGAATCCGAATTCACATCATCAGTTTGAAAGTGCATTCAAAAGTAAACACATAGGTCTAGAGGACAGGAAAGTAAGACTCACTCTATGAGGTTAATTTGGACATAGGATCTTTCATATCATATCATGAATCAAGTCATAGAGCTCATAGCCAAACTCATAACAATATTCGATAAATAACAAAACCATAACACTTAGTATATAATGTAAAGGAGTTTATAAGATATCTAACAAGGCCTCTAACATAAGATAGGTCAGGGGACAAGACATATTCCGGGCTCACCCTCAAAGTACATAAAAGAGATAAAACGCAACATAGGTAGAAGGATAGTCGATTGTCCTTAGAGGATAGTACTCACCACCACTAGCAAAGCTTGAGATCCGAGCTAAATGTCGTGCGGTGGATAGATAGGCTCCTCGGCCCCTATATGGTGATATCATGTAGACAAAAACATGCATTAGTACATTTGAATGTACTCAGTATGCGGGTTGCAATGCATGTATCTTACCGAAACCTGTATATGATGTTAGATGACAAGGGCACATACTATAAAAAGAGTTATATAGCAAGGAATATAGTATGACAAGATGCCATGAAATTTATGATGCATAAAGTGCAAATGATGCTCATATATAGTGGGGATGTGACCTCAATCGACATAAGTAAGATCAAGCGAGCTATTATTTGGAATCCTAATAAAATCCCCTCATCGATAAAGAGGTGGTCTACTTGCCAAAGGTAAACCATACTTCCCCTTATAGGAACAATACCCACTTCGTATGAAGTAACCTTCCCTATAGGAACAACACCCATTTCGGATCGGATTTTCACATATAGCATATCACATCATATCATATCATGTCTTCTTCTTACGAGAACAACATCCATTTTGGAGGCAACTTTCCTTACGGGAACAACACCCATTTTGTAAAGGGACCTATGCTAGGCACATTGTTCAAGAAAAGGGAGAGAGCCCTTGGGAATAGCCCTAACATCCTAATCTATGAGTGATAAGTCATTATCCCACAAGGATACATATACGTATCAATATACATGCTTTAAAAGAGGGAATAATCATTTTTCAAATCTTTTGAATGTATCCATATGCTTATAAACCAAACATTGTTCATAATAATTCATACTTAGTCTCAAATGCCAAAACATAGTTCATAGTCATAATACTCATGCATAGGAATATCTCATTCACATACAAGATGGTGCAAGCATCCAATATTCTCAAAAAGTCATAATCATTGACATTTAGGTGATCACATTCTTGTCATATCCAATATCTTATCAAAATCATATCATAAAACATAATTGGGCTTAACCTACTTCATAATTTCCATAAATATCTCATGTCCATGAATATATATGTCATGAATGATGTGAGGATATCACGGGTAATTGTGATTTAATCAAAAATGAACACTATAATATGAAATTCAAGTGAAAACATAATTAAATCCATATTTAAAATTATAATATTATCACCATGCATAAACAAGCCTCAAAAAGGGACTTGCATATTCGTAATCTCTTAAATTCAATGGAATTCATGATATTGTAGTTTAAATCAAGTTAAAATCATCAAACAAATACAACGGAATTCATGATATTGTAGTTTAAATCAAGTTAAAATCATCAAACAAATACAACCCATGCATTACTTGAATCTAATAAGCAAGACAGTAGGAAACCCAACTTTAAAGTGAGTAAAATTCATGAGAAGTGCAAGAAAAGTTTTGGGTCTCATTGGGTGAAAGGAACCAAAGAGAAAACCCATATAGCTAGACCCAATGAAGAAATCCCAAGAGAAATTTGAAAAAGAATTGTGTTAGCCTTGAACCCCAAGCTTGAATTCCCATAAGTGTTCTTGAGAGGAGTTTTTAGTAGTTTAGAATGAGAGAATGAATTGAATAATTTGTATAGGGTTTTAGGTCATTAGAAAGTCTTAAGATAGCATAGGAAGTCCCAAAAAGTCATAGAATAAATTAAATTTATAAAAATACCATTAATAAATTCGATGAAAAAATTATCTATCATCACTTCAACGGCGGCCTCACGGGCCGTGGGGCACTACACGGTCTGTGTGTAGTTCTGGTGGACCAACACTTAGACAAAAATTCATTTGACGAAAGTTTGAAGCCATCATCCAACACTTAGAAAAATTTTGGCGAAAAAGCGAGCCACACACATGGGCCAAACAAACCATGTGAAGCTACACGGGTCGTGTAGGTGCCCGTATGCCTATACTTGGAAAATTTCACTAAAAATTTATGAGATGGTGATTCGATACTTAGAAAAATTTTCTATTTAGAAGCCATATGGTTGGCCATACAGCCCGTGTGAGGGTACACGAGTCGTGCGAGTGTCTGTTTCTATTCCCTTAGCCCCAAATGGTGGGGTTTCAAGCTTAAGCCACCACATGACTTCTCCTCAAGGTCCATGAAATGTCACACAACCTGTGTGGGGTGCCAGTGTGGTGTGTCTTAGCTTGCAACTCCATACCAAGGGTCCACACCCAAAATTAAGGCTAAGTGTTGTCTCACTGGAGGCCAAACGACTTGTGTGACCTCACACTGGACTTGTGGTCTCCCTTGAGATTACAATTAGTCTAAATTTTGTCCAAAACAAAATTCTCAAGTTTTGATGGAGTCGTACAATACCCGGGTCACTACATCATCCTTCCCTTTGGAACATTTGTCCCCGAATGTTCTAGAACGAGGCTCGAAAAGCTTTATTTAGAGCATAAAACTTCCAAACACAAGATAAAATGCATTGTTCATCATTTGAAAATCATAAAGTCATTAAAACTCATGCTAAAAAATAATACAGTCATTCAAAACATTAGATAAATCATTTTAATGCACATGTAAGCATGTCATGCCATGAGACTCAAGAATGAAAGAATTAGGACCAATTATGTAGGAAAGAATCTAATACCTTAAGCTTGAGTAGATTGGAAAAGATGAGGATATCATTTCATCATGTCCAACTTCGCCTCCCATGTAACACTCTCCAAATGTTGGTTCTTCCAAAGCACCTTTATCGAAGCTATATCCTTGTTACGAAGTTGTTTCACTTCTCAATCCAAATCTCCACCAGAACCTCCTCATAAGACAAGTTCTCCTTGACCAACCTTCCAAGGGCACAATAGTGCTAGGATCACCAACCATCTTTCTCAACATAGACACATGGAAGGCGGGGTGGACAAAAGTCAAATTTCGAGGCAACTCCAACCTATAAGCCATATTCCCAATCCGCTCAATAACTGCATAAGGGCCTACATAATGGGGATTTAGTTTGCCTTTCTTTTGCCAAAACACATCACTCCCTTTATAGGTGAGACTTTCACAAACACCTAATCTCCAACATGAAACTCAAATCCCTCTTTCTGACATCCGAGTAGGACTTTTGGCGAATTTAGGCCGTCTTCAACTTCTCTCTAATCAACTTCACCTTCTTCATAGCCTCTATGACACCCCTCGCTGGAGGATGCCGCTTTTGTACATTTTAGGCTTACGTACCACTTACCAACATATGAAGCATTTAACATGTGACCTACTAATCATATTTAAGTAATGAATTCAAAATAGTTAAAGGTATAGGATTTTGTTTTGAAGGTTGTGCAATTGATTCTAGCTTATGTTTTTGGCGTGAGTACCTTGAAAGTAATTTAAACTACTATATTGCGAGATATTTATATATTGCCCAAACTGTTGTAGCATGCTGAAAATTATTATCGATATTAAAATGCAAGGACATAAAATTTACTAGTTTCTGTTTCATACAATCGTCTTAACATGACTTGTATTTTAATATAGAAAAGTTCATCGACTTAAATTTAACTAAACAAGTCAAAACTTAAAGTTACAACCTATGGTTCCATAATTTACACTAGACTTTTAAAATTTATACATATATATGCAATAGAAGAATCATGTACATGTCCCAAAACTACTACAATATATATGTCTAGATGCAAATGTGATCTTTTGCACATCTCCCAAAAGTTATCTTCAATGTCCATCCTTAAGCATCATCTTGCGTACTCCCTACGATAGAAATAACTATTGCTAAGCATGAAGCTTCGTGGTGTAAAAGCTATAAGCTGAGAACCTTAAATCCCTCAATTTACCCTTCTTAAGTTAAAAAGAAACACAATTGAATATATTATTTGACCAAGTGAACAAATACATCAATAGTATCTAGTATGATATTTAATGATCTATTTATCAAGGGTTCCTGGAATAATTTTAACACGACAATCGAATGACAAGTTTTGTCCAGTATGAAAGTGATGCCATCACACCAACCATAATCGAGTATCAAGAAGGACCGAAGACTTGTATCAAGAAGGGTAAAAATCCAATTATCAAGAGAACCAAGATCTTAAGAGTGACTTTCTAGTTTATACATAAAATGGACTGCATCCACACTTAGGACGAACCAAAAATTCACAATCAAGATGGCAGTCGATCCGAAAAAGAAGCATGCCAATGGTGACGAAGTCACTGCCACAAGAAGGACAAAGTCCACAAGGATGTCAAGTGATCAGACAATTCGTATAAATGGGCAAATTAAGTGAGTTCTTTGCGAGTCGCAATATATATCAACCCAACCAGATAAAATGACAAGCACATAACTAAGATACCAAGATAACATTCAAATATACCAGTAGGTAGAAAAAGTACAAGAAGAAGTATTTACACAAACATGAACCTTTTAGCACACAACTGACCTCACCGATTTCGAGTCATGGATAAATATAAGATCTATTTCTTCAGTCAATTTTCTTAATATTGTACAAGAGTGTGAGCACATTTATACTCATTTAACATTTACAACTTTCAACGAGTAGCAACTAACAAGAGAAATGCCAAAATTGAGTCCTATTTTTGCAGATCAAGCTTTTCTCTATAGTTTTACTGCCTTGTAACACAACTATATTTTGGATTGGTAAATGACCAAACTAGGCTTTCCAATCTGCATAAAAACTATAGATATATGAATATAGGTTTCAAATAATCAAGAATTACTTCAGAATACTCTTTGTACAAGTATTTATGATTGAAACACTAACATCACAGCCCCAGGGATATTTATGTCGAAACCCTGGACAAAATTTGTCCTAACTTACACCCACTGTTATGAACCCATAACTACAAAATTAGGTCTCAACATAAACATAAGAGTTATAGATACATGTTTTAGGGTTGCAAAGAACTAAGAAGCATAACCAATGACAGCTCACACACCAAGATATGATTAAAATACTAATAGTAGTACATAAAAAGCTTCTCAGATAGAAAACTGACCAGAACTTTCACTGTGTTTCACGCCTTTTTTTGACACCACAAAAGCAGATTCAGATTTTTCCATAAATACAAAGGCTGTAGGTATATGAATCAACTTTCCAAAACATATATAAACACTAAAAACAAAGTTGTATATGAAGAAATATACCCTAATTACTAAACATTGCACAATTTCAAGATAGAATTTATCTACTTACCGGAGGATAGGGTTTCTTGATTTTTGCCCAAGGGAAGTGACCTTTTTTTTCGTGATTTTGACCAAATATAGAAATGTGAGGGTGTTTATAAGGTGAGTATAAGTCTTGAAACTGACCTAACTTTAGGAAACACACACACACACACATACATACACACACACACACACACACACACACACACACACACACATATACATTATGTAAAAGCAACTGAAAGAGGGCTGCTGCCTAAGACTCCTTTTTTATTCCTTATTTGTTTTATTTCCACATAATACTTATTATTAAGGATTGTTAGCATGTATAACTACATTCAAACAATAATATTCAATAAGGCAAATCCCTCCCTAAATCACTCTTTTAATGATTTACGAAACTCAATTCCTCTCGCGATACAAATTTCAAGTCAAAGAGTTGTGAAGTAGCGGTTGACTTCATCTTGAGGGAATAACCTTTTAAAAGTGACTATATTATCTAGTAATAAGGGCATTACAGCCTTCATCACCAAGTACGAGCAAATCAAAGCTACCTCTCCTAACTCAAACTACCCTACCGGAGATCTACATCTCCTGCCATATTAAACCTCAAATAGTGCCATACCAATGCTAGCATGGAAGCTATTATTATTAGCAAACTCAATGGGTGAAAGATGGTCATCCCAATTACCCTTGAATTCCAACACACAAGCCCTCAACAAATCCTCCGAGGTTCAAATTATCCTCTCAGCTTGTCCATCGGTTTGAGGATGCAATGTGAAGCTTAATTCGATGTTAGTACCTAGTCCCTTTTGAAATAATTTCCAAAAGTTAGAAGTAAATTAAATACCCTAATCCGATATGGTAGACTTAGGCACCCCATGCAACCTTACCAACTCTCAGCTGTACAACTTTGCATATTCTTCTGTACCAAAAGTGATATTAATCGGTAAGAAATGAGATGACTTAGTCATCGGGTGAACAATAATGGAAATGGAATCAAATTGCTTCTGAGTCTAAGGTCAGCCCACCATAAAATCCATATTCACATCCTCCTATTTCCAAGTAGGAATCTCAATGTTTTAAGACAACCTACTGGGCCTTTGGTGCTCCACCTTTACTTGTTTACAATTTGGGCATTTGAATACAAACTTGGCTATGTCTCTCTTCATACCATGCACACCAATACACCTCTTTCAAATCTCGATAAATCTTAGTAGATTCGGGGTTAATAGAATAATGAGGATTATGGGCTTCACTTATGATCACCATTCTAAGATCATCCACATCAGGAACATATAACCGATCTTGATACTGGAGTACACCATATCCTACTTCGGAGTAAACTTCAATATTCATTTTGGCGACCAATTTCTTTGATTCAATCAAGGATGGATTTAGATCTTGCTTAGCCTTCTTATCAACAACCACCGAGGATTCGACCCAATTTTGAACATATATACCAACATCATTGGAGTCGGTCAACATAACACCCAACCTAGCCAAACAGTGAACATCCCTTGCCATCTCCTTCTTCTTCTCTTCAACACGAGCACACTCCCTATAAAGCCTACTAAGCCACCACATTTCCGTTGCTGGGATGATATTGAACACTCATATTGTAATCTTTTAAGATTTCCAACCATCTCCTTTGCCTCAAGTTAAAATCCCTTTGAGTGAACACATATTGCAAGTTCTTGTGATCGGTGAAAACATCAACATGCACCATGTACAGTTAGTGTCTTAAAATTTTCAAGGCAAATACTACTGCCGCTAACTCGAGGTCATAAGTTAGGTAATTACTCTCATGCACCTTCAATTACTTTGATACATAGGCTATCACCTTACCATGTTGCATAAGTACACAACCCAACCCAATCAGAGAGGTATCAAAACATACCACAGACACATCTAAATCATTGGATAGAGTCAAAACTGGAGACAATGTAAGCCAATCCTTCAATGTTTGGAAGCTTTTTTCACGCACATTTGACCACACAAGCTTAACTTTTTTTTGGGTCAATTTAGTCCATAGAGATGCAATGGATGAGAACCCTTCAACAAACCTTCTATAATAGCCTGCTAACCCAAGAATACTTTGAATGTACGAATGAGTCAATGATCTAGGCCAATTCTTCATAGCCTCAGTCTTCTTTAGATCCACCTTTATACCATCATCGAACACCACATCGCTAAGAAAAGCCACTTCACCCAACCAAAACTCATATTCGCTAAACTTCGTATGCAACTTCTTCTATCCCAAGGTTTGTAGAACTAACCTCAAATGATCCATATGCTCCCGCTCACTTTAGGAATAAATAAGAAAATCATTGATGAAGATAACCACAAAG
The DNA here is from genome assembly GCA_025642045.1 of Solanum sejunctum. NCBI lineage: Eukaryota > Viridiplantae > Streptophyta > Magnoliopsida > Solanales > Solanaceae > Solanum > Solanum sejunctum. The sequence goes on from JAOTQJ010000091.1 coordinate 16,109,640, forward strand.
CTATCAAGAAATGGCTTGAACACCCTATTCATAAGATCCATAAACACGACTGATGTATTAGTTAGGCCAAATGACATCATCACAAACTCAAATTGCCCATACCTTATCCAAAAAGCCATCTTGAGAATATCACACTCTCTAACCTTCAAGTGATGATACCCAGAACAAAGATCGATCTTTGAAAAGTGAGTAGACCCTTGAAGGTGGCCAAACAAGTCATTGATCCTAGGCAACAAATACTTATTTTTAATGGTCACCTTATTTAATTGCCTATAATCAATACAAATCCAAAGGGATCCACCTTTCTTCCTTACAAATAACACTGGAGCATCCTATGGAGATATACTTGGCCTAATAAAACCCTTCTCCAAAAAATCCTTCAATTGATCCTTCAACACTTTCAACTCAGCCAATGCCATATGATAAGGGGCAATAGATATAGGTTAAGTATCCAAAACAATATCTATGCCAAACTCTACTTCCCTTTCGGGAGGAATACTGGGCAAGTATTCAAGGAACACATCTGAAAACTTGTTCACATTCAAAATTGACACAAGAGTAGGTGATTTAGACTTCACATCCTTGTCTCTCACAATATGATAAATACACTCCCTTAGAGATCATATTTCAAGTTTTGAGGTAGGAAATAAACTAACCCCTTAATAGTAGAGTCACTCTCCTTCCATTTAAGAACGGGCTCTCTAAGAGGTTGGAACTTTACGTTCTGAGTTTCTACAATCTATAAAGGCATATGATGCATGCAACTAATCCATCCCAAGAATTACATCAAAATCGTACATTTCAAGTTCTACAGGATCACATGGGAAAACCTTATGCAACACCAAAATAGGATAACCACGGTGGACCTTATGTGCAACAACAGATTCACCCACGAGAGTATAAATCGAGAAAGGATCCCCAAAAATTTTTGGATGCACACCAAAGATAATAGCCAACAAAGGAGTTACAAAAGACAAGTTTGTGCCCATATAAAGAAAATTATAAGCATCAAAATCAAAGAATGTTAATGTACGAATCACAACATTAGGAGCCTCCTCAATCTCATGACACACATGAAGAGGATAAAACCTGCTATTCCTCGGGGAAACACCTTGTGAAGCTCTTTGCTAGCCTTATCCACCTTGATCCACCGGACCTTGACCTCTCTGGGGATTCTTAGGACAATCAGCGACCTTATGATTCTTATCACCATATCCAAAGCAAGCACTCAAGTCCCTAAGACAAGCATCTATGTAGGGCTTCGCACACTTTCCACTTAAAGGATATCCCTGTCCACTATCCACTGGTGCCATAGGAGGAGGTACCCTAGCATTAGTAACCCAAACCTTGGCTATGTTGAAAGCGATGAAAACCACCAACTCGAGAGTTACAGAACCTACCATCAAAATGGGCCCTCTTAGGATCATGTACTCTCCTCTCATTGAGTTTCTCCCCTTCAATTTGTTTAGCATAACCCATGAGTCTAGAAATATTCATATCTTGTATGAGCATGGTGGTGCAACATTCCATCACAAGCAAGTTCGAGATACTAAAAATGAATTTGTGTATCCTTGCATGAGAATCAGCCACAAGTGCCAAAGCATACTTGTAGAGCTTGGTGCCTTTAAGGGCATAATCCCTCACATTCATATTTCTTTGCTTGAGGTTGATAAATTCAATCATCTTGGCTTCCCTAAGATCAACTGGGAAGAAATGATCCATAAAATCAAGCTTTAACTCCTAATTAACAACATCACCACAAATTCTCTCCATAGACCACTGAGTGTACCACACTTGGTCCATATCCTTCAACTCATAGGCAACCAACTTAACCTTCTCCTTAGAAGTGATAGCTATAGAATTCAACATCTTGGTGAGCTCATCAATGAACTCCTAAGCATCCACATCAATCTTAGACCCAAAGAACTCTAGAGGATTCATCCGGGTGAAATCCCTTACTCTAGAAGCTATAGTGGGATCTCGAGGAAGATTGGCCTGCGTAGTCTAAGTAGTCATCAACTAGACAAGTATGGAATAGGCCATCTGGAATTCACCATTAGAGATAGGCTAATCTATAGGCTTTTAAGGTACCCAACCCTCATTAGCTAGAGTTGGTCTTGGTAGGGGAGGTCTTCCACGAGGCATCTTCTGAAATGGAGCAATCAATACCATCAAGATAAGGAAGCTAAATACATATGAATCATAGCAAAACATAAGACATGAAGAGGTGATAAAATTCCTAAAATGTCACTATAGCCTCCCACTCATAGGCATGGTGCACTTCACACCCATGAATATGAATCAACTTGATGCGACATGTTGGACTCCGAGGATCATTTATAAATCCTAAAAATCTGATACCATCTCTATAATGACTTGGACTAAGGGTCTAGGAGTGACATACCTAATGGGAACTTGGAAGTTCCCAAACAAGCCTCAAGTATCCAAATTCACATCATCAGTTTGGAAGCACATTCAAAAGTAAACACATAGTTCTAGGGATGGGAAAGTAGGACTCATGCTATAGGATTATGTTGGGACTTAGGATCATTCATATCACATCATGAATCAATTCATAGAGCTTACAACATTTCATAGATAACCAAACCATAACACTTAGTATATAACAGAAGGAAGTTTACAAGATGTCCAATAACGCCTCTAACATAAGATAGGTCAGGGGCAAAGACATTTCCCGTGCTCACCCTCAAAGCACATAAAAGAGCTAAAAGGCAACATAGGTAGAAGGATAGTGGATCGTCCTTGGAGGATAGGACTCACCATAACTAGCAAAGCTTGATATCCGAGCTAAACATCGTACAATTGATAAATAGGTTCCTCGGTCCCTACCTGGTGATATCGTGTAGGCAAAAATATGCATTAGTATGTCTGAATATATAAGTATTCTGGATACAATACATGTATCTTACTAAAACCCGCATACGATGTTAGATGGCAAGGACATATATTATAGAAAGAGTTATGTACCAAGGAATATAGTATAACAAGATGTCATGATGCATGAAGTGCAAATGATAGTCATATATAGTGGGGATGTGGCCTCAATCGACATAAGTAAAACTTAGTGAGCTATTACTTGGAATCCCAATGAAATCCCCTCATCGGTAAAGAGGTGGTCTACTTGCCAAAGGTAAATCATATTCACTTTATGGTAATGACACCCATTTCGTATAAAGTAACTTTCCATATGGTAACAACACCTATTTCAGATAGGATTTTCATATATAACATATCACATCATATCATATCTTGTCTTCTCCTTACGAGAACAACACCCATTTCGAAGGCAAATTTTCTTATGGGAACAACACCTATTTTAGAATGGGACATATGCTAGGCACATAGTTCAAGAAAATGGAGAGAGCCCTTGGGGATAGCCCTAATGCCCCCAATACATTGGTGCTAAGTCGTCATCCCACAATGATACATATTCGGTAGATATATATGCTTTCAAAGAGGAAATAGTCATCTTCCAAATCATTTCAATCCATCTATAGGCTTAGAAACCAAATGTCATGCATAATAATTCATACTTAGGCTCAAATGCCAAAACATAGTTCATAGTCATAATAATCATGCACAAGAATAGCCAATTTATATACAAGATAGTGAGCATCCAAAATGCTCAAAGTGCCATAATCACAAACATGTATGTGATAACATTCTTGTCATAACCAATATCTTATTGAAATAATATCATAAAACATAATTGAGCTTAGCCTACATCATAATTTCCATAAATATCTCATGTCCATGGATGCATATGCCATGAATGATTTGGGGATAGAATGGGTAATTGAGATTCAATCTAAAATCAATACTATAATATGAAATTCAAGTGAAAGTATAAGTAAATCCACATTTAAAATCATAATATAATCACCCACGCATAAACAAGCCTTGAAAAGGGAGATGCATATTTATAATCTCTTAATTCAATGTAATTCATTATATTATAGTTTAAATCAACTTAGAATCATCAAATAAGTACAATGTATGTATTATTGAATTTAATAAGCAAGATAATTGAAAACCCAACTTTAAAGTGAGTAAAATTCATGAAAGTGCTAGAAAAGTTTTGGGTCTCTTCGGGTGAAAGGAACCAAAGATCAAACGCATATACCTAGATACAATGAAGAAATCCCAAGAGAAAATTTGAAGAAGAATTGTGTTAGCCTTGAACCCCAAGCTTGAATTTCTACAAGCGTTGTTGAGAGGATTTTTGAGTTAAATTACAATGAGAGAATGATTTGAATAATTTGAACAGGGTTTAGGTCATTAGAAAGTCTTAATATAGCATAGGATGTCCCAAAAAGTCATTAGAATAAATTGAATTTATGAAAATGCCATTAATGAAACTGATAGAAAATTGTTTGTCATCACTTCAAGGGCGATTCATGGGCCACGGGGCACTTCGCGGTCTGTGTGGAATGCCTGCGAACTAATACTTAGACAAAAATTTATTTGATGGAAGTTTGGAACCATCACCCAACACTTAGAAAAATTTTAGCAAAAAAGTGAGCCACATAGATGGGCCACACGAACTGTGTGAAGCTACACTGGTTCTGTAGGTGCTCGTAGGCCTACACTTGGAAAATTTCATGAAAACTTTACAAGATGATGATTTGATAATTAGAAAAATTTTCCGTTTGATAGCCATACGGCCCGTGTGAGGATACACGAGCCGTGTGAGTTGCTGTGTCCCTTCCCTTATCCCCAAATGGTGGGGTTTCAAGCTCAAGACAACACGCGGCTCCTCCACAGGTCCATGAAGTGTCACACAGTCTGTGTGGGATGCCAGTGTGTCGTGCCTTAGGTTATAACTGAACACCATGGGTCCACACCTAAAATTAAGGCGAAGTATTATCTCACTAGAGGCCATATGACTCGTTTGACCTCATATTGGCTGTGTGGTCTCCCTTGAGACGACACTTGGTCCAAATTTGTCTGAAATAAAATTCTCAAATTCTGATGAAGTTGTACAATACTCAGGTCATTACAATTCAACTTTTGTGTTTTGTTTCTATTTGAGGACTTAGACATTATGCATTTTATTTCATTTTATAATTCTATTCATAGAGGCTTGTACATGTGACACTAGCCCTTAGGATAGTTGTAGCTTATTTTCTTCTTGTTATCTATATATTTTGATTGTTATATTTCGCTTTATCTTTATTTGTTATATTTTTTGGGTTTTAGGATGATCACCTTGGTGGATTAGGTGAGTGCCATCACATCCAAATTTTGTATTGTGAAAATTTTGGCATCAGAGCCCAGGTTTATAGGTTTCACATGTATACAAGCTCAGTCTAGTATAGTCTTGAAGATCAATGTGAAGATGTCCATTACTTATCCTTGATAGACTATGAAGACTATTAGGGAACTCTATTTTATTTCATTCTAATCAATTCATGCGTGAGTTTTGCATAAGTACTGAGTGTTCATATGTCCTTTTGATAGATGCGAGGACTAAAGCTATTATTGCTACAGGTTGAGGGAAGCCGCCCCTGATATTACTATTAAGACCCTAATAGGGCTAGGGGTACTGCCCGAGGACAAGCTAGAGTCTGGGGCCAAAGAGCTACTCTGACGAGGGATTATATGTGGTGTATCTCCCCCAAGCCAGCCATAAAGCCTAGACAAGAGTAGGTTCTACATGAGTTTGCTGCAGTACCTCTACTCTAAGATACATCTTTGAGTGTCTAGGGTATGTTTAAGACTTTGGGACAGCTAGGTAGCCCAGCTGAAACTCTTGGTACTTCATAGGCTCAGGTGAGGGAGCAACCTCAGGATCTATCGTAGGTTCCTGAAGCCTAGGTTTAAGATGAGCAACCACTAACAACTCTGATTGATGAGATTCTACTAGTTTTAGCCTTTACTGATGATGAGCCACGAATCTATAAGATATTTCAAAAGATGGAACCACCTTAGTTTTAGGGTGGGAAGACTAAGAATGCTCATGTGTCCATGAATACTTGTATGGAGTTATTGGATACCATTATACTAGCATAGACACAAGTAGTGAGATATGTCACCCTCCAGCTCCGTGGGCTAACTAGGGAGTGGTGGAGGACTTATGCAAGATCCCATCTTTCTAGATCTTCTCAAATGACTTGGGAGACATTTTCTGATGCATTTTATGATTGGCTTGTTCCTTGGAGTGTCCACAAGGAGTGTCAATTAAGGTTTGAGAGTTTTTGGGTTGGAACCATGGCTGTTTTGGAGTATGAGATAAGGTTTTTCCAATAGGCCTGTTGTTCCACAATATACTTCTGACTTAGGAGGAGAAGGTTCATTGATATATGAGAGGGTTGAATTATCCTACTAGTTAGTCGATATTTTTGGTAAATAGAGATGGAGCCTTATTTCAGTCAGTTGTTAGCCGCCAAGGAGCAGATTTGATGCAGATGGAGGAGTTTTGGGACCCCAAAAGTGTCCATACGTCAAGATAGTACTCAAGTGCCTTATTAGGGGGAAGAAGTATTATCATAGAAAATAGTTCTTTTCAGCATCAAAGGGTTCATGCAGCCTTGCCAACTATATAGGAAGGATGACGCCCTCATGAATCCTAAAATTTAGGGTAGAGTTCATCTGGTTCACAGTAGAGGCCCATGAGCTGGGAAGGTCACAATATCGCTCTTGCTCCTTCACAGCAGTGGTCCATCCCTAGATCATGCTTTTGGTGTGGATATCCTGATCACATTATTCATAAGTCCACCAGATAGCCTCATTTTGGGCCTCACCATTCATTCTCTGCAGCACTATCAGTGATCTGGCACTACCAGCCAAAAGCTCAGCCTCACATACTTAGGCTCGAGGTAGAGGTCAGACCTATAGAGGTAGGATATCAATTATAGGAGAGAAGGTGATACTTCTACTACTTCAGCTGGTAGATGGTTAATGCCTATGAGTGGAGGTTGAGTGTCATGACCCAAGCCTAGGGACTAGACATGATATGGTGAATGGGGAACCCAAAGGGACCTTAAACAAGCCTCTTAGCATATCATTACACATTATTGGTTGTGGAATCAACTAAATAACATAATTAGATTAGAAATAAGGGCAAAGGGGATAAAGGGAAACTTTCATAACATAAAAATCTAAACAAGAGAGTCAAGTCTCAATACATAACATGTCCAATAACACCTCTAAAACTTAGATTGGATTGGGGGCCAAGACAAGAAATCAGGCCCACCACGTAGTCAATTCATACATAAAAGAAAGATAGTTTTAGTACATAGCATGAGATCAAAGACATTATCCCCAGAATAGAGGACTTATCTACTAACTTTAGAGAAATCATATTAGCCATGTGGAGAAAGATGCTCAAGTGAGGCTCCGATTCCAACATGGTAACATCATGTAGGCATAGAGTATGTGTTAGTATGCATGAATATACTAAGTATATAAGATACAATGCAAGAAGAGATAAATGACATAATTGTAGTGCATAAATATAGGAAATGAGTAAGCATATAACAATATGACATGCATAGATGATGCTTAGTGTAAATCATGCTTACATAGAACATAATACATGTGCAAGAATATACCATCATTATAGAATTCATAGTCTATTGAAGTACCAACCCTTCAATTTTTTGGTGGATCATCTCACCCTACCACCCATGGTGATTGAAGTACAAACCCCTCAAGTTGGTTATAAAGGTACAAACCCCTTGATTGGTTAGTGGACCATCGCACCCTACCACCCATGGTGATTGAGGTACCAACCCCTCAACTCGGTTATCAAGGTACAAATCCCTCAACACGATTATCAAGGTATAAACTGCTCAACATAGTTACTTGGGCTCACAATATACCGAGTGGGGAAAGGTCAATTCCCAACCTAATATAGGAGAATATCATATACATACATTTATTTCATCATTATAAAGTCATTCAACTCATAATACATATTGAACCTTTAATTCCGCATAAAATTATAATCAGATATTTTATCAAACACTTGGTGGGTGTGTAATGATAGTGTAAGATCATACAAAACAAGAGTGAAATCATGCTACAAAATTCAATGTAAAACCACCCATCAATATTTGGTAACACCCTCAAGAAATATATATCAAAATCCTTCATCAAATCCCATAATAGATCTTAGATTCATAGCTCAAAACATGCTTAGATAGTCACAAGTTTATGAAATCCTAACATAGTTCTATAGTCAAATTCATAATATGTAATACCCATAAGTAAATCAACTTAGAATAATACAATTTAGGTAAAAAGGGAGTTAGTCACAAAGGGTGAAAGGACCCATTGGTTGAAACCCACATACCTTACACCTTGAGTTTCTTGGAATTGAGTTCTGAAAGAATGAAAGCTTGAAAGTGGGTCTTGAAATCCAAAACTTGTTCTTGAGTTTCCTTGAATTTGTATTAAGGTCTTCGTGGAGGATCTTGAGAGAATTTGAGTATTTGAGATGAGAGTAATGAGTTCGATTATTTTGAATAGATTTTAGATTCTTTGGGGAGGTTAAGATAGCGTTGAAAGTCTTAAAAAGGTCATTAGAAAAGTTAGAATTGACAAAAATGCTATTAGTGAAAGGATGGAAAAATTGGCAAAGTGTTGCCTTATTGGAGGCTTGTCTTGTCATGTGGTACTCTATGGGTCATGTTGAGTGCCTATGAGAAAAGACTTGGCCTCAAAATTGCAATTCAAATACTTAGGAGAAAGTTAGCATCATCGTCACTTTGACGGGCCATTTCATAGGATGTGTGATACTTCACGGTCCATGTAGTGGTCTATTGCACCATAATTGGACAAGAAAATGTGTCCTGGCCACCCCACAACCAATGGCACAAGCCGTCAGACCTCACACGACCTGTTAATGGTGCCCGTGACACCACACTTATAGAAAATTTCTCTCTTGCTACCTCTTCTTCACTTGACCCCTCTCCACGACTAGCCACATGGTCAGTGGTAAGCCACACAGCCTATTGCACTGGCTGTGTCATATTCCTTAGGCCAAAAATGGCCTTTTCCAGTTCAAGGCTATCCAAACAACCTATCAAACACCTCACTGCCTGGGAGGGTCTCCTTCATCCAAACTCAAAATGAGGTGGAACCAAGTGCATTGGAAAGTAAAGGGCTTTCATTTGATATGTTGTTGTACATACAGTTAAAGCATGGTAAAAGTTATGCTTATTTAAAGTTGACCTTTGCATGAACCAATAACCAAAACTCAACTCGTAGGGACGTCATGAACTCATCTAAGTACTAGAAGTCTCCCATGGACCTATTATACCCCCAACCTAATCTAATGAGGCATGAAAAATATATACATATGAGCATAGAGTTATAGCGTGTCATATCGAGGTGGCCATTTCTATGCCTCTCCAAGTAGACTGGAGGTAGAGGCCTCCTATGCTTTGATCACAAGTATTGTTTTGGTATGCCATCACGCTGCATTTTTGTGTTATTTGATTGTGGATCTACTTATTCATATATGTATAATTATTCTCCATAGGGTTTGGTTGATTTATATTTCCATGTCTGTGTATATTGATGTTTTGACCCTAGTTTTAGAGCCCTTAGTAGTAGATCAGATACACCAATCATGTCTTGTTACTTTGGCGGTCTATGAGACTTTGGTAGATTTGACTACATTGGATATGGTAGATTTTGATGTTATTCTGGGTATGGATTTACTATCTCCGTATCATGCTATTCTTGATTGTTATACCAAGGCCATTACCTTAGCCATGCCAGGAAGGACGAGGATTGAGTGGATTGGTTTGAAGAATTCCTATCCTATAAAGTGATATCTTATATTCTGGCCCAAAAGTTGATTGATCGAGGGTATTTGGCTTGTTTGGCTTTTATTCATAGTACTGCTGCTGAGTCACCTTCTATGGAATCTATTGCATTTGTGGATGTGTTTCCTACTGATCTACTAGGGATCTCTCCTGATTGGGACATAGATTTTGCTATTAACCTTGAGCTGGGAACTAAGTCCAGTTTTATCTTTCCTTATCAGATGGCTCTAGTGAAATTGAAGGATGTGAAGGAGAAGCTCTAGGATCTGTTGAACAAGGGCTTTATTCGCCCTAGTGTTTCACCATGGAGTGCCACATTTTTTTTTGTAAAGAAGAAAGACACATCTATGGGGATGTGTATTGACTATAGATAGTTGAACAAACTGACTATTAAGAACAGGCACCCATTTTGTAATGTCCTTATTATTAAATAATGTATTCACTTTCAGAAAGGTATTCCCTTGAGGTAAAATCAATCCCTACTTTACAACTCTTTGACTTAAATTTATATCGTTAGAGGAATTGATTTTTTTGAATTGTCAGAAAAGGAAGAGGAAGGGTTTTGCCTTAGTATTATTTGTTTACTTTTATGAAATTATATATATTACACACCTTAATAATAGAGATTAAGGTGTGGGAAAACAAATAAGGAATGAAAAAAAAGAAGTTCGGGAAGCCACCTTTTATTTTGGGTAGCCTTCTTAGTTACCTTTAGAATAATATAAAATTTCCCCTTTAGTAAGTTGGTCCCAAGACATAGAGACATCTTATAAATTACCTCATAGCTGTGTATTTGACAAAAATCACAAAGACAACTAGTTTCTTTGATCAAAAATCAAGAAAACCCTATCCTTTGGTAAGTAGCTAAGTTCTGTCTTGAAACTATGTCACATTTAGTAATTGGGGAATATCTCATGGTATATAAATGCTTTTGTAGTGTGTAAAAATGTTTTGGAAAGAAAATTCACATATCTACAACTTTTGTGCCTATATGAAATTCTAAGTCTGCTTGTATGGTACTGAAAACAGGAATAAAACGTAGTGAAAGTTCTTGCCAATTTTTCTTTATAAGAATCCTCCTGTGTACTGCTGTTAGTATTTTAAGCATATCTTGATGTATGAGCTGTATGTTGCTATGGTTATTTGTTCCATGGATCCCCGTGACATTTATCTACAACTTTTATGCCCATGTTATGATCTAATTTTGTATTTATGGATATTAAATAGTGGATACAATTTAGGACAAGTTCTGTCTAGATTCTTGATTTACAAATCCTTTGTGTGCGCCTATTAGTATTTCGATTATAAATCCTTGTAAAAAGGGTATTTTATAGTGATTCTTCATTTTTTCAACCTAAATACATATACCTACATATTTGATATAGATTCAGAAACATAGTATTTCCATTCACCAATTCAAAATTTAGTTACGATGCAAGACTGTAAAGTTACCTAGAAGAGTGAATTGCAGAAATGGGGCTCAGTTTTGGTATATATCTTGTTAATTTTTACCCCTTGAAAGTGTCAAATATTAAATAAAAATTTAAGCTAGGTATTAAGGTACTTAGGATCTTGTGCAATCTTAAGGAAAAAAGGTTGAAGAAAGTGATGCCGTGTTGATCTATAACTTGAACTTGATAGGGTCGTCATGTGGTAAAGGGTTAAGGCTCGTGTAAAAACTTGTTCTTGTGCTTTTGTTACTTGCTGGTATATCTGAATGTCATCTCAGTATGTCAGCTATGTTCTTATCATTTTAGCTGGTTGTGTTTATATTATTTTGAGACTTGCAAGGAACTCGCTTAATTCTTGCATTTGTATGGATTGCTTCATCACTTGAGATCATTGTGGACTTTGTCCTTTTTATGTCTATGACTTTGTCACCATTAGCATGCCTCTTATTTGAATCAATTTCCATCTTGACTGGGGATTTTTATTCATCGTAATTATAGAAGCAATTCATTTTAAGAATGAACTAAAAAGCTACTCTTAATATGGTTCTTGGTTCTCGGTTTTCTTGATTATTGGGTATTAGCCCTTCATAAAACAAGGCCTCGACTATTCTTGATACTTGATTATGTTTGGTATGAAGGTATGACATACATATTGGGCGAACTTTTTATTTGTCTGTCTTATAAAAATGCTCTGAACTCTTGACAACTTAGACCTTTAAATATCATACTTGATACAATTGATCTATTTGTTCACTTTGTTTACTTATTATATTGGATTTGTGTTGCCTTGACTAAAGAAAGGTAAATTGAGGAATCTAAAGGTTTCAGATTATAGCTTTTACACTACTAAGCTTCATACTTAGCGAGAGTTATTTCTATCATAGGGAATACTCGAGATGATGGCCGAGGATGCTCATTGAAGATAAATTTTGAGAACTATGCAAAAACTCACATTTGCATCTATCTATCTATCTATCTATCTATCTATCTATCTATCTATCTATCTATCTATCTATATATATATATTGTTGTAGTTTTGGGACATATACATGATTCTTCTATTGTATATGTATGTGTAAATTTGAAAGGCTAGCGTAAATTTTGAAACCATGATTTGTAACTTAAAATTTTAAGCTTGTTTAGTTAAATTGGAGCCAGTGAACTTGTTTTTATATTAAATTACCAGTTATTTTGAGATGATTGTGTGAAACAAAAACTCGTAAGTTTTATAGCTTTGTATTTTAACATTGAAAATAATTTTTAGCGTGTACTATAATAGTATGGCAATGTATAAAAATCTAGCAAGATATTGGTTTTAAATTATTTTGAAAGTTGCTTACACTACAAACTGGAACCCGAAATCAACTGAACTACCTCTAAGACAAAAATCCCATACGTGTAACTATTTTAGATTCATTATTAAATTATAATCAATACACCGTGCATTAACCTCTAAATATTTTTGCAGTATTACGTAAGCCTAGATCATATAGAAGTGACATCCTCCAACAAGGGTTGCTACAAGTGTTAATATCAGAGCCTAGGCTTGTGATTCTAGGACTTTTAATGTGAATTTCTTGTATACTTGTCTACATAGTAAAAGGTCAAAGCTATGTTAATTGTTCATTTACCTGATTAACACTATTTTAGTGCTTGTAGAGTGCATATGCATCATGTACATGTCCCTAATTAAATGTGATCTTTCTTTTTGAAGGAATTAATTTATGGCTTCTTCCTCTAGTAGACCTACGTAAGCAGCACTGAAAGGATTGGATAATTCACTATGAGAAAATAGGTCTGTAATGAGGAAAACTTCATTCACTAAAAGTGTAAATTCAGTCATTATTAGTTAATAATGGTCGGTAAAAGTCTCATCATCACCAGTCATTAAAAGCTCCATCATTAAAAGTTAATCTGATTGTTAAAAATGCTTTAATGACTATAAAATTCGATTGTTATGCCTCTTTTCAGTAGCTAAATTTTTCCTTTACTAATTGATATTCTAGTTATTAAAAAATGAGGCAATGCTAGTGCACTTCCTAGGAAGGGCCCAACCACAAGGATCTATTGTACATGACCTTACCTTGCATTTTTGTGAGAGGATATTACCAAAGTTTGAGCCTGCGATCTTCTGGTCATGTTGCAACAACTTTACCAGTTACTCCAAGGCTCTCTTTAGTTCTAATTATTAAAACCTTAATTATAACCACAATCAGATCAGCAAAAGTGCACACATATGTATATACACACACAAATACAAATACGTGCACATATAAAAAAGCATACAAATTGATCATATTAATATAAAATTTCATAGTTAGCTATGAAAAATGATATTGCATAATGTTACAAAAATATAGACATACAATTTGTGGCGAATTACACAAGGGTGTTGCTAGTCTCAAATACCAATGCAGTAATATAAAAAGATAAGAAGCTAACCAAGGTAACAATATAAACTTACAAATGTACCAGCAGATAGAAAGACACAAGTTTTTATATGAACCTTTGCATTTTAGCACATAACCCGCCTTACCAAGTTCAAGTCTTGGATCAACATGTGCTTCACTTTTGTTCAAACAATTCCTTTAAGCTTGTACAAGGTTCTAAAAACCTTAATCACATAATCAAATACTTACTTAACATTTAGCACTTTAAGCATGTGAAAATTTATAAAATAGATTCTAAAAGTGACCCAGTTTGTGCAAGTCACACAAATCTGGGCAGATTGACTGTCTTGTATTGTAACTAAATTTTGAACTACAAAATGATAGAACTATGATTTTCCATCTCATGAAATTTGTACATTTATATGTTAAGGTTGCAAACAAGCAAGAATCACCACAAATTACATTTTTTACAAAAGATATAATCGAAACACCTACAGTTGCACACAAGGGATTTCTAAGCCAAGAATTCGGACAGAACTTGTCCTAAATTGCATCAACAATTTTGAATCCATAACCAAAAAATTAGGTCACAACATTAACATAAAGAGTTGTAAATGCCTTCTTGGATTTGCAAGAAATGAAGAACCATTACAAAATATAGCTCATACAACAAGATATGCTTAAAATACTAATAGCAATACATAGAAGGTTTTTAAGTCAGAAAAATTGGCCAGAACTTTCCAAACTATATTCAATAACTAAAAAGCAAAGCTCTACACAATGAGATACACTAACATTACTAACAACTACACAGTTTCAAAAATGAGTTCCATCACTTACCAAGAGGTAGACTGTTTCTTGAGTTTTTGCTCAAAGGAACTGGTTCGTTTTCACAATTTGTACTAGATAACTGGTTATGAAAGAGACATAAGGTTCCTTATACTTTTGGAACTCACTTACTTAATGAGGAAAGGAGTACTATGCTAAAAAACTTAAAAAGCTAAAACTAATGTGGCTATATTTTAATTACTTACTATTATTAGGAATTGTACATACATAACATTTTATGAAACTTAATCAAATTATCCTAAGAAAACCCCCTTTTTTCCTCTACAATTCTATAAATTAAAGTCTTCTAACGTCACAAGTTCGAGTTAAAGAGTTGTAAAGTATAAGTAAATCCTATACTAAGGGAATACCCTTTAGAATGTGAATACTTGATTAAATAATGAGGGTGTTACAACTCTCTTCCCCTGAAGAAATTTTGTCTCAAAATTTACCCTACCCTAGTCTCGGAATAAGTGTGGATATTGGATCCTCATGTCTTCTTCTCTCTCTAGGTAGATTCCTTCCAAAATGGTTCCTCCAAAGTATCTTTACTAGGGAATTATCTTAATTTTATGTTTCTTTATTTCTCAAGCTTAAATTAGGATAGGTTTTTCATTATACGTCATGTCTTGAAGAATCTCAATAGATTCAACTAGCAGGACATGCATGAGAGGGATCAGAATAATATCTTCTGAGCATTGACACATAAAAGACATTGTGGATTATCTAGCCCAACTCAGGTGGTAATACTAATTTATATGCCACAGGCCCACCTTTTTCAAGTATCTCATAGGGTTCGATAAATCGAGTAGTACATTTTTCTTTTTGGCCAAATCCCAAAATTTTCTTCAATAAGGTCACCTTTAAGAATAGCTTATCACCAACTTGATACTCAATGTGATACCTCTTAAGGTCATCATATGACTTTTGTCTACTCAAAATAATTTTTAGAGGGTCTTTGACCACTTTTACCTTGCCTTTTGTTTTGTTGCACCATTTTAGGACCAATATGTTTTCTTTCACCAACTTCACTCCAACAAAGAGAGGTAGACGTTTTCATCATACAATTTTTCATGAGGAGGTATTTTGAGACTCGATTGGTAGCAATTATTGTAAGCTAACTATATAAAAGCTAAATGTTTGCCCCTAACTATCCTCAAAGTCAATAATGTAAGCTCAAAACATATCCTCCAAAATTTGTATTACTCTTTCCTACTGACCATCTATCAAGGGATGGAATGAAGTTCTAAAATCCAAGTTAGTATCCAAGGCTTCCTGCAATCTAACCCAAAATCAAGATGTAAACCTTGAGGTTTGATTGGAGACAATAGAATTAGAGATTCCACACAATCTTAGAATCTCATTAATGTATGATTCTGCTAAATGTTCGAGTGAGTAATCCATCCTGATTGCCATTAAGTGAGACCTTTTTGTTAACTATCCACCATCACCCATATTGTATTGTGATTCCTTTGAGTGCGAGGAAGTCCATAAGAAAAGTCCATAGTTATTCTTTCTCATTTCCATTCGGGTACCGACAAGTGGTATAGTAACCTAACTAGAACCTGATGTTCTACTTTTACTTGATGGCAAACCTAATTTTTTAAAATAAACTTTGCAATATCCTTGTTCATACCATCTTATCAATAGAGTTCCTTGATGGTTATATACATCTTCTTGCCTCTAGGATCTATTACATGTGGTGAAGTGTGTTCTCCATTAATGATTTCTTTCATAAAATTTTCATCATTATATACACATAATCTATTTTGGAAAAGTAATAAACTATTCTTAGTTAATGTAAAATCATGCTTTTTCCCATTTTGATATTCTTTGGTAAAGTGTACAAGTTCCTCATCTAACGTTTGTGGTTCTTTCACTTGTTCAAGTAACATTGGCTTAGCTTGAAAGTTAGCAAATATCGAACCATCTGAATCAAGTAAAACAAACATTCATAGCTCTTAACTAAAAACGCAAATGCAAAGGACTCAAGAATAAGCTTGCAAAGGATGTTTTAATTAGGGCATCTACAATTACATTAGCTTTATCTGGGTGATAATCAACCATGCAATCATAATCGTTGATGATTTCAAGTCATTGATGTTGTCTTATGTTCAACTTATTCCGAGTAGCCAAGTATTTTAAGCTCTTGTGAACATTGAATATGGGACATTTTTATCCATACAAATAATGTCTCCATATCTTTAAGATAAACACTATAACACCAAGATCAAGATCATGATCATGTGTAGGGTAATTTAATTTATGTGATTTTAACTTTTGAGATGAAGAATAAATAACTTGCCATTCATGAATTAAAACACATCCTAAACCACGATGAGAAGCATCACTATATATTACATACTCTTTTTGTTAGGACCCGCAACGTAATTTAAACCCCGGATGTCCTTAATTGGTTCGATTTAATAAAGTTTGGGACCAAATGTAACAATTTACCTAAGTTAGGTCCTTAAGAATAAAA
>JAOTQJ010000091.1:16128726-16167594 GCA_025642045.1 Solanum sejunctum
ACATAACTACTACTCTTTTTAGTTGAATAATAGTAATTTTACCGTTAATTTCTAGGGAGTCATTATCTTTACCAGCACGCCAAGAAGAGAAATGCAAAGGGTAACAAAGAGTGAGACCAAAAACTCCCTGGAAAGGTTTTTGAGAATCCAACAGTGACGTGATTGATTGGAAGAGTAATTCTCTGGTAGAATATGACTGAAGTCTGGAAGGTAATTTTGGGTTTGTAATCCCTGTTTCACATGACTGAAGTCATGAAGAGCATCTGTGGGGATATTGCTTTATGATTTGTTATCTGTATGAAATAGGTCACTCAAAAGCAGATGTCAAGCTCTTTTTTGAATACTTTTGCGGAAAGGTTTGTAGCTTCACCTAACTTGTCTGCAAGTGCTTGTTCTAGTTAAGGTCCTTACTCTATGTGGTTTTCTTCTCTAATGCAGGTTAAGCGCTTGAGGTTACTTGGTGACTATCATCATTCTACTCGTATAGGTTTTGTCGAGTTTGTTATGGTAACTTCCATGAGCTTTTCTTGATTTTTCTGTCTGATATATCATACTGTCCTGGACATTTGCTTCTTTCTACTCTTAAGAATTACTTGAACCTCCATTCAGAATGTGTGGTCTTTAATATGCATGTTTATAGTGTAGCATTATTATTATGTTATTATTTATTTGAGTTTTTCAATGTAGCATCTTCTTTATTATGATGGTATCAGATTATTCAGGAAAATAACACTAATTGATTTCTTTACAATGATTAACAACGACATACCTATTGAAATACCATAAGTGGAGTTTGGTGAGGGTAGTGTATGTAGACCTCTATCTTGGGACGCAGATTGTTTGTTTCCAATAGACTCTCGGCTCAAGAAATTTTTCGAGCATACAAGTGATCAATAGTTGAGCAAACTGTTTACAGTGTAAACTTTGTCAGCTTGTTTGCAATAGCCTATGTGCTTTAACATGTCTAAGCTCAATACAGGAAGTTCCACTATTTGCAATAGCCTTTTTTAGTGTTCTGTACCCCATATGAATTAGTGTGTCTACACATTCCTATAAGAATTTTATCTCTTATTTATCTCAAACAAGTAGTATATACCAAGGATATCATGCGCAAAGATTAACTTACCTTTTTACCTCCTATTTAGTGAAGGTGCTCGTGGAAGGCACCGAGGTAGTGGAGACACAAGAAATTTCAAGGCAAATGCAAAGGTACATTTAGTCTAAAAGTTTAATTCAACCTAATAAATTCAACTTCTAAAGAAAAGCTTAACTATTCTTTTACATGCATAAATCATTTCGATAGCTCTCCACCTTACAAGATGGAACAGCAGAGGTGGTTCATGGTAAGACTGACCGAGCACAACGTCGCATAGAAAGACTTCCATTGACTCCTGGATCCTGTTTATCATGGTTTGGTTTTAGTGAAGGACATCTCAGTTCTTTTGACTCAAAGGTAAGAAGCGAGTATTAATTGTTCTTTTATGGAAAACCATTTGAGATTTAGTGCCCCAAATTGACATTGCTTGAATATAAAGATCAACAAAATTGATTCTACTTTGATGTATGCTTCAGGGATTTAATCCCTAAGCTCATTACATGTGGACATACTATATATGTTTGAATAAGTGAAAAGAAACCATGGAGAATGGATAAAAGAAAATTAAGCGGCAACTCACACGAACAAACGAGAGTAAAAAACGTGACTTACTCTTGAAACAAGCTCCAAACTCGCAACTAGAATTTTAATCTTTCACCTCACTGTTCAGGTGTGTTTTACAAGGAAAAATCACTGAAAAATTAATGTGAAATTCGTGTCTTGGTAGCCCCAAGTCGTGGGGAAAAATCACCTTTCTTGGTGTGCTGCTTTGCCCCAAGTCGAAGGAGCTTTTGAAGCCGGAAACTTCTAGCTTCGAAAATAGACTAAGTTCTTTGGGTGGTATAGAAGCTAATCCTCAAGCTCGTCATCACCAGTTCCTGCTCCTAAAGGGGTAACATTCTCATTCACTTCTCTCGTTTTGTTTTCCAAATGTGTATGTGTTCTATATTGGATTTTGTCCAAAGCACGTACTATTTTGGAATTGTTGTCTGTTGTTGGGCTGTTATGTTCACTAAGTTAGCTGGATAAAGGTTGGGATGGCTATATTATGCTGAAATTTTCATGTTTCTGCTGGGTGTATTGGTAGTTGCTGCATTTATGATGAATTTAAATCTCCTTTACTAATAATGGGTCTGACCTTTTTTCACTAGTCTGAGGTCTGTTCAAGTTTCTTTTTCGTGTAAAAGAGGATTTCAGTTCATGTTAGGTCAAATTCTTCTGCTTTAGGAGCTTTGCTTTCGTTCGGTCTAAAATCTGACTTGTTAAGCTCAAATATGCATTCATGATACTGCTATTTCGTATGCATTTCTTTGATGGTTTGTTCTTGAAATTTTGCAAGCTACATGATTCCGTCGTTCATCACTTATTTCTATTTGGTTTGAATAGAGAGCTTAAACTAGCCTTTAGTTACTCGCTATTGAATTTATGTCAAGAGTTTGTGTATTTTAAGTCATTCCAGCCCCTTGTTACTTTCTCTGTTCTCTAGCTTTGAAACTGGTTCATAATGGTTTTATTTTCCCTCGTTTATTCTTGAGTTTAGCTTACTACTTTCCAGCACTTAAAAAGGATGAAAATTACTTGTTTTATGATACAATAGTTGATGTATTTCTGATTTTGTAGTTCCATTTAAAGTGTTATTTGACTTTGTAAGGAAAAGGAGTCTGTTGTGAGCTTATTTCACCTCATCACCTGGTTGTGTTCTTGTCTGAAGTTCTAATCAAACTTTATAATGAATTTGTAAAATATTTAGATACGAAAATCAAATTAGAACTTGTTTTCATTGAACTTAATGCTTTGGTCGGCTTCTTGAGGATTAACTTCATAAAAAAGAGATGTGTGTAACTTGGGTATCATAGTTAATGGTAGTCTCTTAGGACGTTACTTGAATGATTAATTGGATGACTAGGTGACATATAATTGAGATGCAAACCACATCAAGGTATTTTTCCAAGTCCTATCTTAGAAAATTGTTTTGAGCTGAGGGTCTTTCGAAAATTGCCTCTCCATCTTTATGAGGTAAATGATAAGATCTGTATATACTCTACCCTTCCAAAACCCCACGTTGTGAAATTTTAATGAGTTTGTTGCTATTGTTGTTTATCTTAGAAAATTGATCTACATGTATAGTATCCTTTCTTTAGTTGTTAAGCAAAGATAGATCAACTCCTGATATGATATGGCTTTGGTATGATAGGAAATATGTCGACTTATTTGCACTTTTTTTGGCAGATAACTTCTGGTGGTTGATTTATCCAAATGATGCTACAATCCTACATGTGATAGTTAATATTGATGGCTTGGTCACAAATTGACAGGAACTGTGCTGAAGACCTTCACCTGTTGTAAGTAAATTATTAAATATAGTATTTATTTATGAGATTGATCAAAATTTACTTGATGATGAGGTATGTTGTTGGAATTGTCATTGATCTGTTTGATTCTCTTAAATCTATTTAGTTTTATTTACCTACCCTGAATTTGTCCTATAAAATTCAATCATTTATTGTCATAGGGCCACAGGTTAAAACCTAGCTTTCTCAATTGAACAACATAATATGGAATGAGGGCTTGAGTCCTTGACATCAAGAATATATACATCATGATCACTTGCTTGATTTGGTGAATTTTATTTTATTTTGCCCTTATTAATAAATTTCCTAACTGCTTCCTTTAGTTTATGGTCAAAGTCATTTTCATTTGCTTTAGTTGTATCCACACATCACCTTTGAAACCTACCTATAAAAGAAGCTTCAAGCTTCTAGTACTTTTTCCATTTGTCTCTCTAGTGATTGAAAGACAAAGGAAGGCTAGTTTCAAGTTAGATTCCTGCCATGTTATTTCTTAATTTTGTGCTGTCTTCTGAATTTTAACATTTTTTTCTTAATTGGAGCATTAAGAGTGAATTATATCTTGAAAATAGTAAATAGTGATAAATACTTCTTATGTCATCAAGACGCTAAACATTTTGTAATAAATTAAATTTGTACTAAAATAACTATAATTTCGAACCAGAAGAAGTATTTGGTTTATGGACATCTAGTTTAAGTTTTAGTACAGTAACTAGCCAAAATAGAGTGTAATTGTCAAGCAAAGCAGCCCGCTATGAATATTATTGTCTTCTAGTGAACAATTTTCATTTTAGGATCTGATCATGTTAATTCAATGGTCAGTTTCATCAACTAATGTGTGTAATTCTTAGCTTCAAGATGAATGCAAGACAAATTCAAAAGCAGATAATCTTTATTTTATTTTGAGTACCAAGCCTAAGCACCTATATCATGTTTCACACCCTTTCCCTGCACCTATACAAGTTAAAAGATTATTTACTTAGCGATTGTCTTTCATGGTAGATTAGGTCGAAAATATTTAGAGTATTTAATTAGATCGACATATAAATATTTATTTTAGTCGTTACTAGCTTAATATTTGTGCTATGGATTTCTTCTTCATTTTTTTCCTTGCATATTGAAATCCCAATCATACTCGGGAGTTCTACATGCTTGGTTGTTGCATGAACTTGCACGTGTTGAGTTGAGGAGATCCCGTTGAGTTTGTTTTATTGAGTCACAAGAACTTGCTTCACTCTTAGGGATGTATAGAAACTCAAATTTTTTAGCCATGTGCTTGTTATTTCTTGCTATTTGATTTTTTCATTAATTGTTTTCTTGCTTATTGCCTAGGACTGAGCATCTTATAAATATTTCTGACTTTGTGTTTGATAAATCTTAGGGTTACGTATCTACTTTAAGTTACTTAATTGGATAGCTAGATGAACCGTCAATATATTATTTATATATTGGATTAAGCTTTCAAGCCTAACTCTTAGGCGTGTTAGAGCATTTGGACAATTAAGAACTATTTATGTGCTTTCAAGAACTACTTGATTCTGAGATGGTTGCTTTGTCTAGATACACTTATAAAGGACTTAAGTTTTTCTTGATGGAAACCTTTATGTTTTAACCCATAGGACTATTATAACTAATTATGCAGTAAGATATTGAACCTGAGTCACTAGTTTATGAATTTTGCTGGGCAAATAGGATGCTTAGTGTAAGGTGAAGTTGTTCTCTGGTTGATTTGCAGCAACTCAAATTTTATTAGTCTCAAGGATATCACGTGAAAGTCTAATTTGTGATACAAGGCAGAGACAGCCCCACCATTAAATAATGTTGAAGTTATTAAAGAATCATAACAGTTAATGTTTTGTTATATATTCTCTCTGGTTTTCTCGATGACTTCATATTTTTTGCCTGGACGTCTTTTTACAGTTTTAGCCTTTGATGTTGGATTATGCCAACCTAGTTGTGAGATTACATGAAAAAAAAAAGATTTCTTATGACCAAATGCCTTTTTTAACATTTCTTTTGACACATTAATTTTATTATTTCAGGTCATGCACTATAACGTTCGATGGTCAAAAGAATTTGTGTGTGGAAGATTACAAAATGATGAAGAGTTGCATTTTAAAAACATTATTCAGTAGGATTGGTTATGTTAGTTCAAACAATATAAGTTTATTTTTAGTTTGTGACATTAATATTTGAATCACTACTTCAGAAGTTGCACGTAAGAATCAGGAAACGGATAGAAATTGTAGAGATTACATAAACAGAAAAATACCTCCACTAAAATATTAATACCATTAAAACATTTTGAACGATCAAAGATTCACTATTTTTTGGCTTTGGAGTATGATGGAATAAAGCAAAATGGTTTTTTAAACTGTCTGCGCTTCTTTCAATTGTGAAGTAGCAGTTAGTGAATGCAACTTTCGACGCTCATCATGGGTTATCTGGAAACAGTCGCGTTATGTTTTTAAATATAGGGGTCAGGCTGCGTACATCTGACCTTCCCTTACCCCGCAATGGGCGGGAGCCTTTGAGGCATTGGGGTAATGTTCGTTGTTCGTTGTATTAACAAGAAATAATTCAGCCAACTAAAACACAACCAACTTAAATTTGATTACGATTTGAACATTGGCGTCTATCATCTCTTGTCTGCCTATATAATTCGCAAGCTTGTTCATATGCTGTAGGATCACGAGTCATCTCATTAGGCACTCTAGTTGTCCTTGGTCGATTGAGACGATGATAGAATTTATTACTTTTCATTCTAAAACTAGGAGATGGCCAATATGCCTCATGATCAATGGATGAGAATGATCCAGAATACATTATAATATAATTCTCAATTGTGAAATGCTCGCTAACAAAATTTCTAGCTAGCTCTCCCATTCTATCAGTGACCTTCATGAAAACATAGAAAGTGCAAATTAGTCCATCTTTCACAATCACATTTTCTTTCATTCAATGAAACACAGTGAGGATTACCACCAGTACCATCAATCTGAATAGATCTAACGTCGTATACCCCAGTGGGTATATCCCAATAAAAAACAAAGTGTCTTTTTGAACTTTTATAAATTTTCTCCCACTTCATTTTGAACCTCTTGATCCATAACTCATTTGTTCTAGAAGTTGATGTGCCATTTGAGACCTATGTGTATATCGTTTAACAGTTTGCTCCAATGAAAGTCTAGCCATAGTAGTGACAGACACGCCCCGTGCTTTTTTCAGCAATCCATTGAACAATCCTGAAAGATTTGTTGTCAACACTCCCCATCTTTTTCCATCATCATGGCTAACAATCCATTTTTCCAAGGGAATTTCCATGAGATAGTCATATGCTTTCACATTTTCTTCTTTAATTTGCCATATCAAGGATTCAAACTTTCTTTTTTGATGGGCTGAAGCAGCCCTCCACATCAATCTACTGAGGTCCTTATTTGGAAATCCAGATTAAAAGTTGCTTTTAAGATGCCTTATGCAGTATAGATGAACGGCTCGAGGTTCTTGAAATCGCCGCAACTCCTGCAAACTAGACAAGATTCCTTTTGAGATATAACACATATATCTTCTTTACTTTTTATCACATGTGCGCTCAAATTTTTAAAAAATCACTTCCATGCCTCTTTCGACTCTTTATCTACAATAGCAAACGCTAGAGGAATGTTATCATTTTCATCGATCCCAACAACAATTAGTAATTTAATTTCATATTTTCCATACATATGAGTTCCATCTACTAAATAATAGGGTGGCATGTTTGGAATCCATCGATGCATGGCTTGAAAGCCCAAAATACATATTTAAAACTTTTTACCTTTAATAAACTCATAAACTTTTCATGTTTTCATTCTACAACTGTACCATGGTTAAAGTGTTGAAAAGCTGCAAAAAATTTTGGCAAATCACTAAATGATATCTCAAAGTCACCATAAACCATTTAAAATGCGCGTTGACGTCCAAGCCACGCTTTTCTATAAGTCACTTGATGGCCAAACTTTTCATGAACCTTTGAAATGATATCTACCATCAAGTACTTAGGATTTTGTTTAATTTGGTTTAGAAATAAAGATGCAATCAAATTGGTATTTAGGTTGGCATGGCCTCTAGAAAGCCCTTCGATCTCACATCTATGATTTTCAATATATTTTCCTATCTTCCAAAGGTTATCTCCAACCTTCGGCCTCGAAGAAACCACAAGCAACCCAATAAATTATGAAACTTGCATCTTACATCCCATAGACTGTTGGTTGATGTTACCACCTTAAATTCTTTATTTTTTGTCAAAACTCTAAATTGTCACGGCCCGTTTCAATTTTTCTTTACTACTAAAAAATATACCTTTTTTAAGGTCTTTTTTTGGCTTCTTTCGACCACACAAAATAATATTCCATCTCAGCTTCACATGTAGACATGAAAATGTCTTCCTCATTCTTCAATGTCCTAAAAGTAAGGTATATCATGATTTTGCATTTCAAACACATCCTATTCATATTGATTAGGAAGACTTACTCTAGTATTATTTTGAGAAAAATCTCTAATATCATCAATATTTTTATCAAGTTCACTCTCATCATCATCATCTTGTGAAGGTTCATCTTTTTCTGAACTTTCATCACTAATTTCAATATTTACGTCATTATATAGATCAATATTACTCTCATTATCCCTGTGAAAAAAATATATTAGTTTTAAATTTAGCAAGATAATGAAATATAGAAGCTTGTTTTAAAAGTGACAATTTGTACTCTAAAAGGTTATTTCTTCTATTAATATGATATAATTTTTGTATACTGACAATAAAAATTTATCTTACTAAATTATTATACGAAAATTTAATTAAATATGAAGTTGTTATTTTACCTTGCCTCATATTTAGTGTGGCTAGTATTACTATGCACTTGACTACTTGAGCCTTCATCAAATGATCGATGGTCATGTATCGACAATCTCTGGAATGATGGTTGAACAATTGATTCTGCAAAACGAGGTTGACTAACCGTGGCAAATCCATAGTTTTGAGCCAATAGATTCATGTGATAACCATGCTGACCATTAATTTGAAATACATCATTTTGGTCTATTTTTTTGATCTTACATACATCTCCAAAACATTTATATCAACCTTATTCGCAAATTTTTGAAGTATGAAAAGAAATTATAACAAAAATTGGTCATTCTCAATATTAAACTCAATTAACCTTATATTATTGCCTTGAATTGAACATTCAGAAATATCCATTTGAATATTTTCACTATTTGTTTTCATTATCTCATGCAACAAATCGACCAATTCAATATAGTTAGTTGAGGTAAACATGCTAATAATCTTTAAGCACATTGAAAATACCTAAATCCCTTCATATCAGTAATCATTTCGCCACCCCAATGCAAAACAATCATAACATAATGTTCAAAGTTTGCCATTTTTATCCTATATATAAAAATAAAATATTTTTTTTTAATAATTAGTAAATAAAAAAGATAAATCTAGAGTTATGGTAAATCCTTAATATCATAAAATATATTAACTTGACTTATTTAATCATACCTGATGAATTTTCTTGAATAATATTCAACAATGCAACATATCAACCAACTCACATGTAAAAACCTTTATTATAATATTCAACAATGTCCATACATGGTAAAAGAACTTCCATTTTATAATCTCACATACGATCAGTTAGAAAAATAGAGAAAATATCACTTTAAAGGGAGTCTTGTAACTGACAGTCACATTTTCAAGTTAAAACATTACTGTCAATTACGTTTTATAGCTGTATTGATTTGATTTCCTTACTTTGCAAGATTCAATTCTTTTTTGGCAGGGCCCATGATTGAATTCTTAATAAATGTTACTTTGAGTAACGTTTTACTTTTAAAACGTTACTTACAGTAATATTTTATTCTTAAAACGTTATTTGCGATAATGTTTTACTCTTAAAACATATTTGTGAGTAACATTTTATATGTTGTAAGAGTAAATCGTTACTTTGAATAACGTTTATTCGTTAACATCATCAGTTTCTTTCCGTTATCAAAAATGTTACTGTGAAATATGTTTATAGTAATTTTGTAAAATTTTTTAAAAATATATTATTTTAGTGAATTGATTTATATTATGGTTTTTTCCCATCAATCTTGGATGGAGCCAAAAATTAATTATTTTTAGCCTTGAAGTATGATGAAATAAAGCAAAATTACTCTTTAAACTATTTGCGCTTTTTTCATTTGTGAAGTAGCAGTTAATCAATACAATTTTCGACGCTACTCATGATCATCTGAAACAGTCGCTTTATGTTTTTAAATATAGAAATTAAACTGCGTGCATTCGATATTCTCACCCCGCAATGACCGGGATGGGTATGTTGTTGTTGATGATTTATATTATGGTTCAGTTTGGTAAAAAGTTCCAATTACAAAGATACTCTCACATTACCCCAAATTCAATATTCTAGAAAGCTCGAGAGTTGAAGGCTTCGTGGCTTGTCCATCTACTACTCCTACGTATTCAGTGGCTTTCTAACAGGCTAAGGTTTAGCCCTTCAAAGAGTTGGGAAATTTGGTCTCCAGTATACTCAAGTTGCGCTTGAAGATGATAACATCAATTGGGGGACAGTTGTTGCTCAACTCACCCAATTATATGGTTAAACGACTAATACAAACTCCAGTAGGGATTAGTGTCGCAGTTAGAACGAGAAAAGCTTATAATCCCTCACTGTTTTCTTATAATCCCTCATTCTTTCCAAGCTCCTTTTTTTGTAATCATGGTCATGGGTTCAGCCCCACGTCGTGTTCCAATGACGGAAGGAGTGAAGTTTATGTTAACCCTCACCAGGTGAGTCTATATCCTGAGTTGCTTGCATTTTTGTTTCTTTCTTATTGCTTTTTAGATAAACCAAGTTTGTTCCAGTACCTTTGCAATTCAAAAAATTTGAGATGTCCTGTTTTATCATTTTCGGGAGTTCCATCAATAGTCTTTTATTGCTCTATTGTCAGCAACTGATTAATATTGATGTCCTACTATGCATGTGTTAACTCAGAAATAGAGCTGTTCAATAGAAGTGCAAATGATTGACTGCCGAATGGTAATATCGAAAAACTAAATTACTAGTGTACTACTATATGCTTTTGAGACAAGATGTGGTTAGACTAAGTCAATGCTATTTTGCTGGCATTGCCTGGAGATATTTGTATCAAGTATTTTGAATGGAAGCATACTTTTATCATGCTTTAATGTTTTTAAACTCATTGGTCTTTCTTATGTCAATCATATTCATTCTTGTAGTCCCCATTGGAAATTTTAGGGTTCAAATTGGGCCATATCTGTTGGTTATATAGACAAAGAATCAAAAATAACGAAATGCACATTTTTGCTTACTGTGTACTTATCCATCTTGTAGAGATGGATGGTGGTCTTTCTTTCACTCTTTTTAGAGATTTATGTCCATCAAGTTCATGCATTTTTTTTTTGCGAAACTGTGTAGTGAATCTTCCTTTTTCATTTCCAGGATGTTGATATGATAAATGATAGATCATCTAATACTGGTGATGGTTACATTGCCTTGTTTGTTCGGATGCTTGGCTTGGACCATGACCCTCTAGAGAGAGAACAGGCGGTAATTGGTCTCTGGAACTATTCACTTGGAGGGAAGCAGTGTGTTGATATGATAATGCAGTTTCGAGGTTCTGTTAACCTGACTGTGAATCTTTTAAGGTCTGAGTCTGATGCTGCTTGTGAAGCAGCGGCTGGTCTTTTAAGGATGATATCCTCAGTGAATATGTATAGAGAGCTTGTGGCAGAGAGTGGTGCTATAGAAGAGATAAACGCCGTCCTGAGACGTTCTTCGATATCCTCAGATGTGCAAAATCTACTTCATTCTTTCTACTGTCTTCATGTCCTTTTGACACAGGCATTGAGGCAAAAGCTTTAATTTATGTCTGCAGGTGAAGGAGCAAAGCTTATGTACATTATGGAATTTATCTGTGGATGAGAAACTCAGAAACAAAATTGCCAACTCTGATCTCTTGCCTTTACTAATAAAGTTCCTGGAGGATGAAGAAGTGAAAGTGAAGGAGGCAGCTGGAGGGGTTCTGGCAAATTTGGCATTGACTGCTTCTAATCATAATAATATGATTGAAGCAGGTGTCATTCCAAAACTGGTGAGGCCAATTGATTCTTGCATTTTATTTTTGCAAAGATATATATTGATCTTGAATATATTTGAGTGTTTCAGAATAGCAAAAATTTCATGTGAAATCAATTAACTATCCATTCACACTAGCTGGAATCAGCTATACAAAAATATGTGGATCCACTCTGCTCTGTTCATGTGGTCCAGTACAAAAGAAGGACAAAAAATTTGTTTTTAATGCAAGTTGGCAGCTTTCTATATCTCATGTTTATCTCTATACAGACATTTGCGTCTTCTGTTCTTAACTAAGTCTACATTTCTTGGTGAGATTTTAAGTCTTCAGAGACAACTTCCCTAAATGTAATTTTAGGCTTACCTCATCTCATTATACGACCTTCAACATACATTGTCTCCTCCTGTCACCTTCGTTCGTCATAGTGACTTATTATTTCAGAAGAATTTGGCAGCCATTTCAGAAATTTCTGACTAAAATAAAGCAGGTGAAGAGTTCCATAAGGCAAAAAGAGACTTGGTCGCTACTGAAAGATTGTCTCATGGAGTGGCAGTCTTGGGACAGTTAGAAATGTTGTCCTACTAAAGTGATAGTTGATATATTTTTTGTTTCGTTATTTTTGAAAGCCATGCCCCAAAAAATGGCCACCTATCACTGTCCTAGGACGTATAGGACATTACACACATAGCTAGAATGATAGACTTACTTGAGTGGGCGGTTAGGAAGAACTTTTCTTCTTACATCAATTCAAGTTCTCAAACAGAGAACCTTTTTTTTTTTTATGAAGTAATAAATTTTATCAGTGTTGAGGAAACGACATGCTGGTGTACCAAAAAGTAGTAAACCTACAAAACAAAATGGTTTTCGACAAACTACACCCAATCTCGAGTCCATTGCGTTTCGCACCCCTAACGTATATCCTCCTTTGTGATTTGCACTCTATCCTTTCTTGTAATGATTCTCAACCGTAATGTCTTTATTTTCTTGCAAAATAATGAAACCAATCTTTTTTCGAATTTTCTACCAGGTAAAAATGGAATACAATCAATTAAAATATAAATGACACAAAATTAATGAAAACACTCAATAAAAAAGGAAGTGAATACAGTCAAGTTCATTTGCCTCTCAGAATAATTAATTCTCTCTGGATTGATACACTAGTCACGATTAAGCTTTTCCACATGAGAATTTGGCACATAACTGCATTAACTATGGTTCCTGAATATCGGAGGCAGCAATTAGCCAAGAAATTGATGAACCTGCTGGAAGATGGTCAGTGATAAGATGTAAGCACCTATACAATGGACTGATAAAAAAACACCCATACAATGGAAAAACTGGTCTTTGCCAAACTCCATTACCGAGAGATTAATGGCTAGGTTAATTACAATCCTGGAAACAAAAGCACATTGAGAAAGCCGCTCATGCGTTAGATCGTATGGAGTGTCCATACATTGTCCATGAAGGAAACAAATCCTCTATTCAGAAGATTAAGTGAAAGTTATTACTCTACTAGATTTTTGAGAAGAGGAAATCCAATTAGTGAATTTTATAGGCTCTGTGTAAGTTTCTTTCTTTTCCTTTTATGTAAACTTTTTGGAGGTGGCCAGCATAGCCTTAATGCCGAAGAATACAACTTGACACTTTTCCAATACAATACAATACAATAGATACATAGATATAGATTACAATCTATGTCACATTTTGGGCTGGCTTTTTTAATCCATTTTTTGGTGGTTAATGTCTTTGATGCTGCAAGTCTGAAGCTTACTGAATTTCATTGCCTTGGACTATGCAGGCAATTTTCTTGAAAAATGAGGAGGAAACGTCTAAGGTGATTAAAAATGAAGCGAGAAATGCGTTGCTGGAACTTGCTAAAAATGAATATGGCAAGATTCTTATCATGGAGGAAGGTCTTCTTCTGGTCCCTTTAGTTGGTGCAGCTGCCTACAAGTCCTTCAGACCAGCTCTGCATTCATGGCCTTCTTTGCCTGATGGCACCAAAATTGAACAAAAACCAAAACCTTCAAGATATGGTGCCTCCAATTTACTTCTTGGATTAAATATTGAGGATAATAATGCAAACATTGAGGAAGAAACCACCAAGGCAATGATAGGACGCTCTCGACAACAGTTTCTTGCACGTATTGGGGCAATAGAAACTGAAGAAGATAATAAATCCAGTAGTGAACTTCCTTCGAATCCAAGGTTTACTCTTTTACCATGGATGGATGGTGTGGCTCGGTTGGTATTAATTCTTGGACTTGAAGATGAGTCAGCTATTGCTAGAGCTGCAGATGCCATTGCAGATGCATCTATTAATGAACACATGCGGGTTTCATTTAAAGTAGCAGGTGCTATAAACCCTCTTGTTCGGCTAATTAACCATCCTAGTGACACTGTTAAATTAGCGGTTATTCGGGCTATACAGAGGCTATCTATCAGGTATCAAATTAACTCTGTACCTGTTATTCTCTCCCATGTAGTAATTGTGACACATGACTAATCTAGTCAAGTCTTTATGTGATTATGGCTTTGTGGTAAGGTTCATCACTTTACTTTTTGCAGTGAACTGAAAAGGTTCTCTTCCGTTTTGTGTAATATTGATCTTAAGGGATTATCATCTGATAATTCACTCTAGAAAGGGTGAATTCTTCCTCGATTATGTGCTTACCTTGAAACAAATACAATTCATGGCGCTGGTATTGGACTGAATTCTTAAAAGAATCTTGCTTTGCAACTTTTTCAATCCTTGTGATTCTGTTAGGTTTGCTGTTATTTGTCAAAACGTGACTTATAATTCTTGTATTCCAATTTGCATATAGTTATGAGGCAGTGGTGACAATGTTTTAAAACTTCTGCTTAATATCTAGCAGAAAGCTCTTTCCTTATTTAGACTTCACTTCTAAGGGCATCGTGATCTGGTCTATGCATTTTGGAGAGGGCAAAATTCTTCTGCCATCATGTGCAACTTTTTAAGTGTATATCACTCTTGCCGCTTTGATATTAAGACAAACTCTTAAAAAAATGTATTTGTTAAATTTGAAGTTAGAAGGACTAGTTAAAATTATGGTGCTGCGGACACACCAAGACTTTTACTAACTCCATCAATTAAGAGTACATTTTCAGTTTGTCACCACTTTCACACTCTCATTCTTGTAGTTAAATACAATTTTTCCATGTTGTGTATGATTGCGCATACCATAACTTCAAAGAGTTTGGAACAGAATTCTTTGTACACTATGGTTCCTGTTTTGTATTGTTTAAAATTAAGTTGATCTGTTCTGTTCAACATACACTGAACACCTCTGGCTAATTTACATTGTTTCATGTCTTTGTCGTTGAAGTAATGACGTATGCCAAAGGCTCGAAGAAGAAAACGCTTTGCATTCTTTAATTTACTTGCTCAGTAACTCAGAGATCTGTAAGAGCTTGACAAGAATGGTACTGCAATTTTTTTTCCTGCTAAAATGTTAATCAGTCAGATTCTTGTATCACAGAGGTAAAATGATTTTATTTCTTATGCAGATATTGGACATTCTTACTCAGATCCTAGATCCTAGCAAAGAAATGAAATCAAAGGTCTGTATCTATCGGTCATTAGTTTTTAGTGGAGCTCAAACTCTTTCCACAACTTCTCCGACTCTTTCCTTTCTGGGTTGTTCAGTTTTATAATGGACCAGTTAATGAGTCAATAAGTGCAAGTGGAAATGAAAATGTGGAAGTTGCATCAACTAACAGGTTTCATGTTTGCTTCCATATTTGACCTCCTTCCCTTTGTATCTATGTGTTCCACGATGACCTTGAGTTGCTTAGTTCATGAAAACCTGGTTCGATGGTATCACTTCTGCAGTGCTTTTTGATGAGCCTACAATATTTATTTGGAAGATTTTAGTCTTAACGATATAAGCAATCACTTGCTACATCTATCTATGTGCATGATTGGGATTTCAGGGTTCATGACTAGAATGATGTGTTAAATTTATGCTCTGAGGTCCAAAGACTCATTACTTCATCATCCTTCTATATTCTGATAAGAAATATGGTAAAGGGCATATCTAGGAAGTTTTGGTTCCTGCTCAATTTATGCTGAAACTATTCTTTCAAATGATCTTGTTGAAATGGTAAATGCATATAATTTATGTAGTTTAAGTTTGATAATAACAACATTTGTTCTACTTGCAATTAGCTGTACTTCATAAAAAAGACATTTTTCTTATAATTTTTTGCAAATAGAGTGTTTGGTCAATCTGCAGCAGTTTTGGTCAATCTGCAGCAGTTTTGAAATTTTTGAAATGCAGGACGGTATTAGTGCTTCACTAGTTGGTGTTACAGCAGATGTAATATAAATCTATTAACTATTTCATGGTTGGAACAAACTCACATTTCTTATTTGCAGATTTGAAACTGCCAATGTGGTGGATCTCTTAGATTCTACTGTTCTATCTCACCTAGTTGATATCATGAGGACATCATCTCCGGATCTGCAGAGGAAAGCTGCTTCTATCCTTGAGTTTGCTACAGTTATTGAGCCATGCATGGAAAAGCTCCTGTCCATTGACCTAGAAACTGGTCTAGATGCTGTTTTCCAGCAGAAAACTTTAAATGGTATGAGAGACCACTCACCCTAATCCTCATCAAGGCCAAGTCTTTTAACAGTATGCTTGTTTCTCATTTTTTTCCTGTCAATATGTCACTTGGTCCCTCTTTGAAGTATGTAGTAGTTTGACACTGCTTCTGTTCAATATAACATGGTAATCAAGAAGTCTTATGAAATTTCTGGAGAATACCATATCAAAGAAGGAAACCATGTTCTACTGTTAGATTTGAAGTAGCATCAATGTGTGAATTTCAAATAGTGTCTCACTACCAATAGTAGGAGGGTAGGACATTCTTTTCTGGCATTTAGGCCTCGAGTTGTACACCAACTTAGAGTTAATAGTTAGTTTTTCTAGTTCACCTGAAGCATGTAGTAGTTATATTTCTGGATACAGTTGTGATCCACAACATTTTACCTTCCATCTACACCGAATTATTATCATTCACATACCAATTTCTGAATCAATGAGGTTATTCATTCTCTCTTCCTCTCTGTGGTCTAGGTACAACTCCAATTTCCTCCTTCCAATTTTTTTGCTTGTCCTATTGTCTAATTCCCTAAATATGCTCAGAAAACTCACAAATATTACTGTTAGTATTTCTCTTTTGTGAGTGAGGGAGGAAACATTGAGAGGGAACATTGCATGAAGAAAGGAAAGACATTCCAACTTAATATATGCTCAGCAAACTCTCTCTGGTATAGGTACAATTCCAATTTCCTCCTTCCAATTTTTTCGCTTGTCCTATCGTCTATACTTTAATTCCCTAAATATGCTCAGCAAACTCACAATATTACTGTTCGTATTTCTCTTTTGTGAGTGTGAGAGGAAAAATTGAGAGAGAACATTGCTTGAAGAAAGGAAAGACATTCTAACTAACTACATAATTACAGTGCATTATTCAATCTAATTGATCCTAACAAATATATACTATCTTTATAAGATTCCAACACGTTCCGTCAAGACTGCATACAAATCTTATGTACCAAGCTTGCTACATATAGTTTGCAGGTTTATCATTTGACTTTATGAACTTTGAGTCAATGTCTCCTGAGAATATTTTTTCTCCTACTAAGTGATAAATTAATTTCCATGTGTTTGATCCTCTCATGAAACACTTTTAGTGCAGCATAATAGATCTCGTAAATGTTGGTTCTTTGTGCTATTGTTTGATCCATATGAGTTCAGATGTAGGTACTGCCATATCTCAATTTTCAGCTTTTGCACCTGGTCTTCTAAGATCATTCTGTTTTTTAGTTTGCCCCAACTAGAACATAGTATTCAGAGGTAGATCGTTTTTGGATAGTGACCCTGTCAAATATCAGTATTTCGAGGAATTTGCTCATGCCCTCGATCTTCATGTAGTAATCTTTTTCCTGGAGCAGTTTCTATAAAGGATATAAATAATTTTTAAAATTTACCATTGAAGGACATGAATTACTGCATTTATATAAATGATTTTTTAAAAATTTAATATTGAAGGACATGAAGTACTGCATTTTGACTATCACAAGGAGAATCCAAGTACCGACTTGCAATTATCAGGTGAGTGACAATCGGATAATTTAAATTGCCCACAAACCTCCTATATCTTCTAGGATCAGTAAGAGGCTCTCCTGACCAGGCGAAACTTACATTTAGGCTTATTGGAGTATCAATAAGCCTACAGTCTATCATTCCTGTCCCCTCAAGAATATCAAGAGCATACTTCCTTCTTGAGATGGTAATCTGTGATTAGGATTGAGTAACATCAAAACCTAGTAAGTACCTTAATCAACCAAGGTCCTTGGTTTGAAAGTTTTGGAAAGGGTGATATTTCAATTTGGTGATCCACTCTTTTATGATTAAAATAGTCTTCTGATCTTATTGCACTAACTATTATATCACCCTTCTATTTATTAGTTAAAAATGAAATTCTGATCAGTGAGGTGAGACATGCAATTGTCTTCCATTTAAAAATGAGATTAATTTCATGATCATCTTATGACAATCATGCAGTTGTTGCTGGAACAGTATTTAAGACAACAATAACAGTTTCTACTTTCTATATCAAAATTTGGGAACCCTTGCTGACCTCTACCAGTAAATTTGGGCATGTACTCAAGTTTCTGTTTGGTAATATTCACAGGTCAAGTCAGGCTATTGCTTTTTTAACAGATTTGATCGGTAGTCATATAGTGAATGTAGTTAGTGCCTATGTGCCTCAAGTGGGCCTAGATGAGGAAGTCAAAAAGCTCTTTTGGGAGGATTTGGATGAGGTTGTGAGAGGTATACCGGGCACAAAAAAGATCTTCATTTGGGGGAAGATTTTAATGGGCATATCGGTGCAGTTTCTAGCAATTTTGTCATTGACAATGTTCATGGAGGCTTTGGTTTTGGGGAGAGGAATGGAGGTGGGATGTCTCTCATGGATTTTGCTAAGCCTTTGAGTTGGTCATTGCTAACTCATGTTTCCTGAAGAGGAAAAATCACTTAATTACTTTTTGTAGTACAGTAGCTAAGACTTAGATTGATTACTTGCTCCTCTGGAAGGGTTATAGAAGCCTTTGTAAGAATTGCAAGGTTATTTCAAGTGAAAATATTTCCACTCAACTAGGCTTCTAGAGATGAACTTAGAGATTAAGAGGGAAAAGAGAAAGAAGGCTATTTATGCTGAACCAAGGATTAGATGGGGAGGCCTGATTCCTGCCCTTTCTTGGGAGATGGGGAAACAGTTGAGTAGTTTGGGGGCTTGGAGTAGTAGTGGAGATGCGAACACCATGTGGGATACTAATGCTAGTTGTATTAGAAAAGTAGCTACTGAGGTATTAGGGGTATCAAGAGGGACCTTTCGTGAAAGTTAAGGCAAAGTGAAAGTTAAGAAGATTTCCTATACAAAGTGGTTAGAGTGTATGGATGAGGATGAAAAACGAAGGCTTAAGGATATCTATAAGATGGTGAAGACAGGAGCAAAGACGACTGTCGCGAGTGCTAAGACGGTAGCATTTGAATACTTGTATGTTGAGCTAGGTAAAAAGGCGGGGACAAGAGATTGTATAGGCTCGCGAAAGAGAGAGACAAAAGCTCGTGACTTGGACCAAATGAAGTGTATCAAGGATGAGGGGGGTAAGACGAGACTTCCATTAAGCAAAGGTGGCAAGTTTACTTTCATAAACTCGTAAACGGAAAAGGGGACATAGATATTGAGCTTGGTGATTTGATGCACTCCGATAGCCATCGAGATTTTGGTTACTGCAGGCGTTTCAAAGCAGAGGAGGTTGGAGGTGCTATTAATACGATGAACATAAGGAAAGCAATCGGATTCAGTGAGATTTCGATGGTTTTTTGAAAGAGCATGGTCAAGGATGGTATGTAGTGGTTGACTAGGTTGTTAAATGTTATTTTGAAGACTGCTAAGGTGCTCGATGCATGGAGGGGTACAATGGTTCCATTGTACAAGAACAAGGGTGATATTCAAAATTGTAACAATTATAGGGGTATCAAGTTGTTAAGCCACACAATGAAGGGCTGGAAGAGAGTGGTGGAGATGAGGGTGAGAAAAAGGGTGTCTATTTCAGAGAATCAATTTGGATTCATGCCCGGGCAGTCAATTACTGAAGCAATTCATCTTGTTTGGAGACTAGTGGAGAGATATAGTGAAAGAAAGATGGACCTTCATATGGTGTTCATTGATCTTAAGAAGGCCTATGATAAAGTTTTGAGGAATGTCTATGGAGGTGTCTAGAGGCAAAATTTGTTCCAATGGTGTATATTAGGGCGATAAAGGACATGTATGACGGAGCCAAAACTTGGGTAAGAATGCTGAGAAAAGACTCAGTATTATCTTGTTGAGGTGAGACTTCATCACAGATCTGTGTTGAGCCATTTTCTTTCTGCCTTACCCTTTGTTTAGATGGTTGTTACCCGTTGTATCGTATTGTATTGTTAGTTTAAATACAATGTTTGTTTTGATTGTTACTGAAATTTCATTGTATTGTATCGTATCGTTTAAATCCATTGTTAGGTAATGACGAGAAGACCCATTTTGTCTAACGATCGATTTGGTGTGGTTGCGACGTTACTTTAGTATCTTCTTCTCATTTTTTACTTTATTTATTATTTAATAATTTCATTTTATCCTTTATCCTATTTTTTCATGGTATCTACCGCATACTCTATAATTTCTAATAGGTTTATTATTCAAATTATAGATATATGACATTATGTAAAGACGGACAACAATACTATCTATCCAAACATTGTATTCATTGAAACAATACAGTACGATACAATACAATACATTACAACACAATACCTTCAATATATGATAACCATCCAAGCAAAATGTTAGTAATGGATGAGCTGACACAGTCTATTCAGGAAGAGGTTCCATGGTGTATGCTATTTGCAGATGATATAGTACTGATTGATGAAACTCGGGATAAAGTTAATAATAGGTTGGAGATTTCGAGGCATACTTTCGAATCCTAAAGGTTCAAATTGAGCAGGACCAAAATAGAATATTTGGAGTGCAAATTCAGCGTTGTGAGGGATGAAACAGACATTGAAGTGAGGCTTGCCACTCAATTTATCCCCAAGAGAGAATTTTAAATATCTTGGGTCTATTATCCAGAGTAGTGGCGATATTGATGATGATGTTGCATATTATATTATGGCAACATGGACGAAATGAAGGCTTGCCATTGGAGTATTGTGTGATAAGAAGATACCACCTAAACTTAAAGTTAAGTTTTACAGAATGGTGGTTAGATCATTTTTGCTATATGGGGTGGAGAGCTGGGCAATCAAAAATTCACATGTTTAGAAGATGCAGGTGGCGGAGATGAGGATGTTGAGATGGATGTGTGGTCATACCGGGAGGAATAAGATCGAAGTTATGGGTGACCTCTTTGGCATACAAAATGGCAGAAGCGAGACTGCGAAGGTTTGGGTACGTGCAGAGAAGAAGTGTTGATGCTCCTGTTAGGTGCGAGAAGTTCGATTAGGGGTTACGCCGAGGGTAGAGGTAGGCCGAAAAAGTATTGGGGGGTGGGGGCGTGGGGGAAGTGATTAGATAAGATATGCCGCAACTTCGTGTCATCAAGGACATGACCTTAGATAGAAAGAAGTGGAGGTCGCGTATTAGGGTAGAAGGTTAGATGG
The DNA here is from genome assembly GCA_025642045.1 of Solanum sejunctum. Taxonomy (NCBI): domain Eukaryota; kingdom Viridiplantae; phylum Streptophyta; class Magnoliopsida; order Solanales; family Solanaceae; genus Solanum; species Solanum sejunctum. Next base: position 16,150,059 of record JAOTQJ010000091.1, read on the forward strand.
CTGTTAGGGGTAGGATGATGTTTGGCCTTGTGATATAGTAGGTTAGTAAATGTAGTCGTGTCTTGATATATGGTGTTGTTATTGCCCGTCGTTTATTTTGTTACTTTTATTGTTTTTGTAGATCATCATTTGAAGAAGAAACAGGCAGTACAAGGTTATATAGTCCAATGCGACTAGTGCACTGCACTAATTATCCTTCTATTGCTCCTGTGTAATAATAGAGTCAATAAAGCATGATATTAAACAGTTTAGGGTGCTTTTGGCTTTAAAAAGAAGAATTTGCAGGAAACGAATAAAAATATTAAAGGAATAAAAAACAAGAAAGAGAACTAAAAACTAAAGTTGAATGATTGATTGATTGATTTTTACTGCAGTCTAAAAGTTCAATTTGTAATAAAACTATTAACATCTAAACCTAAAACTAAGCAAAAAGATCTGCTGGAAATACCAAACTCCTAAAGTCTATAAAATACTATTTATTCAAAATTCAAACAGAATTCAACTCCTAATTAAAAGAGCTAACCAATTGACTTGGTCTATCTTAATAAATTATTGCATTAAAAACTTAGACAGTTCTAAAGCAAACATTCAACATTCCTCCTTGCTTTAGTAACTGCAAAATTTTGATCTTCTATTTTGAGATCTTCAAACACTTGGTAACCGAAAGTGATCTTCTGAATAAATCTGCAAATTTATCTTTGGGCTTGTGGTGAACTAAATTCACTTCTCGTCTTGAATGCAACCCTTGAGTACTAAATCCTTTTGACATGTCTTCCATTTTCATCTTGCACTTGAACTTACCCATTTTATTTTCATGAAACATAGATAACTCTTCCATTGCTTCAATTTTTTTAGGAGCAATTAAAGCTCCTTTGAACCTAGCAGGTTTGCATTTTTCTTGTGCTTTTTCAATTTGAGGATCATCTTCTAATTTTTTCGGCCTATGATCTTTTTCATGTTCGACAGAAACATCTTCCATTAGATCAGATAAAAAATGTTTACCTCTCCTCTTAATGTTTAAAACTTCTTTTCTAACACCATCAATGATGAAGCAATGCTTATCCTCAAAAGATACTTTGTATCCTTTTTCTACCAACTGGCAAATACTCAACAAGTTTTGATCAATATCAGGTACATAAGGAACATCTGAAATTGTCTTATTACCTGAACTTGTTTTGATGACAACAGTTCCTTTTTCTTCAACAAGTATCTGATCACCATTTCCGATCCTAACTTTGGATATTTCAGTAGGCTTTATTTCTTTAAACAAACTCTTGTCATAAGTAATGTGATTAGTGCAACCACTGAATCAGCCAAAAATTTGTTAAAACTTTACTTGAGATACATGTTGCAACACAATGATGGTCTTCTTCTTATTCTCTGACCACCCATGCATCTACTTCATGGTTCTCAAATTTATTTTTGCAAATCACGTCATGGCCAAGCTGATTGCACATGCTACCCTTCGCATCTAGCCTTTTCCAGTATCTGTATGGTGGATGACCCATTTCTTCACAGTGCTTGTAAGTTGGGTAATATTTGAAATTTTTACCCCTGTTTTGAGTTTTATGGCCGGCTGCTAAGGCTTCGTCAACCATGCCATCTTGCCTTATAAGTCTTCTTTGCTCTTGTGCCGGAAAAGAATTTAACAATTCTACCAAAGTAATCTTGGACAGAACTTGTGTATTTTCCAAGGTAGTTAGTTATACATGCTTCATATCTTTTAGGCACTGTAATGAGAATTTTTTTCAACAATTCTTGAATCTTTAAATTCAGTGTGTAGTAATCTTACCTTGTTAACTATCTCAAGCAATCTATCTGAGTATTCTTTGACTGTCTAAGAGTCTTTCATTCTCCGCAACTCGAACTCCTTTGTTTAATTCAATACTGCATTCCTCAAATTCTTTCGTCTTAGCATATTCTTTCTTCAGATAATCCCGAATTTCTTTGGTGATGTGAGAGACATAATGCTTGTGAAAATAGTTGTGGAAACAGCAGCAAACAAAGTTGCCTTTGCCTTAGACTTCGTTGTTTTCTTTTCCTTGTGACTCTTGATTTGAGCTCTGGTGGGATTATTTGGCAGTGGATTAATTTCATAATCGCTTCCCAAAGATCGAGAGCCTCCAGGTAAGTTTCCATTCTTACAGCCCATAATTGATAATTTCCACCATCAAAAACAGATGGAGCCATTTGTGGAAAATATTTTCAGAATCCGTCTCTTCACTCACAGGTCCCTCAAGAGCCTGGTCCCTCAAGAAAAATGGCTCTGATGCCAATTGTTGGTTTTAAAAAGAAGAATTTGCTGGGAATGAATAAAAATATTAAAGGAATAAAAGACAAGAAAGAAAACTTATAAATTGAAGTGGAATGATTGATTGATTTTTGCTGCAATATAAAAGTACAATTTATGATAAAACAACTAACTTCTAAACCTAAAAATAAGCAAAAAGATCTGCTTGAAATGCTAAATTCCCGAAGTCTATAAAATATTATTTATTCAAAATTCAAACAGAATTCAACTCCCAAGTAAACGAGCTACCATGTTGACTAGGTCTATCTTAATAAAATTACTGAAGTAAAAACTTAAACAGTTCTAAAGCAAACATTCAATAGGTGCTAGCCAAAGGAGTGACTGATATAAGGTTAAAAGGACAATTAGGGACGAAGAGAATCAAAGAACATTATTCAAAGTCAAGGAGGGTGAAAGGTGAACTGTGCAAAAGAAACAAAATTATCTGTTTGTGCAACTGAAGCTACTTGTCAAGATGACTTGGTACTTGCTAAGTAGATCTGATACAAAAGCAAGTCATTATATTCCCCTTCACATAAGTAGAACATTGGATTGGTTAGGTTACCCGTGGACTCAGTCTGAGTAACATGAGCAGTGTTAGGAGGTTGATCAGGAAAAGAGCAGTACTTCTCATGAATATGACCAATTTTGTGACAAAAGCTACATTTCTGTTGATATTTTCCAAATGATTTTCATTTTTGAACTTTAGTCTGGGATGCTATCCCAATGATTTTCAGTTTGAGATGCTAGGACAGAAGAGTCTACTGATATCAGTGTGTTGTGATTGTGTGACTGGGAGGAATGGAAACTGGTGTAGTCAGTGGTGTGGCAAGCCTTGGTAAATGACCGCACAAATCACCCTGTAGGAACAGTAGGACAAACCAAGATTTGGTCATGCATCAAATCAAGATCAAATTGAAGCTCAACAGGTGCTAAGAATGAAAAAATTCTCCAGATGTTGCTCCGGTTGTTCATTACTACTTGCAGTAGCAAACATTGACTCATTATACTATTCTACATCTGTCTGGTCTGTGTCCAATGTAGTTAGACAAATCTAAATTCTACTACTTTTAATGAATGTCAATCAGAAAGTCACATTATAAAAGCAAGAAATGTCATTTGTGTGTAAAGCACTAGCCTTCCCCCAAATTAATAGACAAGTCTAGAATGGTCGAGCAAAGGGATACCTTGAGTTAATAGACTTAAATAAATGACTACACAATTGAGCATCAATCTTTTTAATTCTTCCTAAATTTTTATCATCGAATCCTTAGCTTGTTTAGCCAATTAGATCCTAAACTTGCTGACCTTGACACCATAATCTAATAGAAGACCTAGAAGAGTAATTGCCTTACCTGTCAAAGGTTCTGTGGTTATCACTTGTTCGAATTGCAATCAATTGTTTTTGAGCCAAAAACATCCAATCCAAGTTATATTTTTCAATGGAAGTCGATGCAAATGGAGAAATATACTACAAAACGCATTAGGTGGTCTATATGGAAAGAAAGAAATAGCAGATGCTTTCGGAACCAGGCTAATTCAATTGAGAAAGTCAAATGTAACTGTTTGACTACTTTTTATTTTCGGAGTAAATAAGAAGTGATAGAAGGAGCTGCACAAATTTCAGATTTTATAGGCTCTGTAATCTATTACACTTTTTTTTTTGTTTTTTCTCTTGTTGGAACTGATTTTTGGAGGTCTCCAGCATATCCTTAATGCTGGGGAATACAACATACCTTTCTCAAAAAATATATATATGATGCTGGAAACGCTGATGTAGCTTTGCTTGCCCGAAAAAGTTGCTGGAAAAGTTGTTCAAATGAACTTCTCAAATCACTAGAAGGTCTGAAATGGTAGGGTTGATCCTCAAGATTTCAAGAATTTATTCAAAGCTTCTTGAATTTTCGTCGAAGAGCTGTTGTAGTGCAAGAAAGAGTGGAACCTCAATGGGATAGATCGAATCAAGAAGTGACCCAGGTAGTAGTGGGCATAAAATCGAAAAAACGGAAAAAGTGGGCCAAACTGAACTGAATTGATTTGATTCTTCAATCAGTTTTTGGTTTCAATTTTATTTAGTTCGGGTTTCAGTCTTAAGGTATTGGCATTTCGGTTAACTGGAAAACCAAGTCTTTTTAAGTATTTATGTTAAGTTGGCCCAATTTAATTGGATAAATACTTGGGCATTGTAGCACAGAGTAGTGTGATGGTTGTGACTTTAATCGACCTGGACAATCTACGGTTCAGTATTTGGTATATACAATGCGGAAATTGAAGTACTGAACTGAACGTCCATCCTTGGACTCAGGTGGGTTAAGAAAATGGCCAACACTGAACGTGCCAGTGCAGGACCCGGAGGACTGGTACAACTGGTGGCATTGAAGGCTCGTGGATGACCTTATGACAACAAAATTTCTGGGTAGGGTTACTCGCGGATTCCATGCTACTTGTAGCGCTGGTATATGCACAGTGCCCCTTGAAAGTGACAAACCTCGAAATAGTTTATATAGTGCCCACTGAAGTCTCCGACTGTGAGTATTTTCTCATGATATGATCTGATACATGTGAGAGAAGAAACTGAGAGGGAACACTGCTTGATTATCTAGACATAGGGTTAAATAGTAGAATCTATATGCTCTAAAGAAGGTAAGACAATTGATCAAATTACATAATTACAAGGAATGAGTCGATTTAATTGATCCTAACTGATGTGTAACCAATTTATGTGGCAGACTTTGCGTTTTATTTCATCCAAAATAGTAACAATCCTACTTAAAAATTTCCCTTTTTCCACTAATGAAATGATTTATTGCTAGATAAATGTCTGAGGTTTGTTTTAGACTACAAATTTTAAAAATCTTGCTTTTTTTCTTAAAACTTTATATCAAGTCAAACAACGCCACATAAATTAGGATGGAGAGAATATCATATTTACAAGATTCTAATAGTGAGAAAATATCCAACTGCCTAAACTGCTATAAACATGTACCAAGTTCTTGATAATAATGGCATGCCTTATGTATTCATTGTTTTTTTTTTCTTTGAGAAAAGGGTAACTGTATTTCATTTCAAAAGCTTCATCATCCAAGAAATGATGAATGGAAACTACATCCTACCTCAAGGGTACATTATAAGTTTCCTATAAAATCTACTAAATCTACTGTCTCCCCTATCAGACTACCTTTACACCAAAAAAAACACACACAAAAGACTTATGCAATTCATTTTAATTCTTTGTAAATTTGTTCTTTTCCCTTCATAATATCTTGAAGTTCCTTTCTTTCCATAGAGACCACCAAATGTAGGCCGGAATGGTTTTCCACTGGTGGCCTTCCTTATCTCTGCTCCCAATCCCTTTCCAGCTGCTTAGTAACTCCTTTGTTGTGCTAGACATCCCCAATTGACTCCCAATATAGCCAAAAACATGTCCCATAAATTCTTTGCTGCGTTACAATGGAGGAATTGCTTCAGCTTCCTTGTAACACATGACACACCTGGAACTGATCTGCCATCCTTTCTTCTATAGTATTTCATGAGTTACACAAGCCTCCCTACATACTAACCAAGCTAAACAGGCAACTTTAGGTGGGCTTCTAGTCTTCCAGTTCAGCTTCCAGGTCTAGCTGTTTGGTCTAGGTTGCAAGGTATTGAACTTCCAGTAAGAGGATTTCACTGAAAACACACCTTTTGTTTGACTTTTCCATATCATAGTGTCAGATCTCATGGATAAACCTGAATGTGAATGGAGCACTTCTAGTAGTCTTGTAACTTCCCAAATCTACCAGTCATTCAAATCTCTTCTGAAGGCTAGATCCCATCCCTATGGGCTCCAAGCTTGAACCACACTAGCCTCCCTGTGTATACTTATGGTATAAAGCTGTGGGAAGGAATCTTTCAAACTACCTTCTCCAACCCATACTTCATTACAAAAATTTGTTTTCAAACCATTACCAACATTGATAGAGATGTTCTTATTGAAACTGTCCCATAGCCTTCTTATTGTTTTCCAAACCCTACACCCAAAAGTACCCATGGCTTCCTTCTTTCTTCTGTGCCAAATCTCCAGAGCCATTTCTGCAAAAGAGACTGTTCTGCTTGCTGAGGTTCCTTAAGTTCAGCTCCCCCTGTTGGATGTTGAGGGTTAACTAGGTTGTATCCTGTCCTTTTTTCCTTGTTTCCTTGCCATAAAAAGGACCTTCTCACCCTGTTGATTTTCTTCTCAATGCTCTTAGGTATGGGAAAAAGGTTCATCATGTATGTTGGCAACCCATCCAGAATAGACTTAATTAGAGTTAATCTGCCTCCTAGAGAAAGGTATTGACTTTTCCACCTGGACAGTTTTTCCTCACATCTTTCCAGTACCCCATTCCATACTTCTAACTCCTTATTCTTGGCCCCTAATGGAAGTCCCAAGTATTTAGTTGGTAGTGAGTCCATCTGGCAACCAAAGACTTCAATCAACTCTTGAAGGTTCCCAACCTGGTTAACAAGAAAGATGTAGCTTTTCTCCTAATTCACATGAAGCTCAGAGATCCCTTCAAAGATTACTCGGATATCTCTTAGATGTCTCATCTGATCTGGTTCAGCATCACAAAAATTAAAGCATCTGCCCAAGATGTTTTTTTTTGTGAGCAACAGGCAGAGACAATCAACCATCTCTTCCTTCATTGTAAGGTGACCAGGCAACTGTGGAACCTATTCACCAGCCTCAGAGGTATAGTCTGGATCATGCCAGGCAAAGCAAAACAGGCCATAGTGAGCTGGAATTTTGAAGGAAATGGCTGTGAAGAGAAGAACAGATGGAGAATTGTCCCAGTAGTAATATGGTGGACAATTTGGAAGGAGAAATTTGAGATGTTTTGAGAACACTAGCAGTCCTTTCCATTGGGTGAAAATGAACTGTATTATCACTTTTTGTTATTTGTGCAGTTCCAAATATGTAAATTATCCCATAGCTATAGTAGATAGCTTAGGTTCTCTGTAAGAAGCAGAAATTAGTTTTTGTGAGCTGCTTGAGGCTATATCTGTTGATAGCCTTTTGATGTAAATCTAGTTTCCAGCCTTTAGTGGTGATGATTTATATACAAATTTGTTACCTTTGTCAAAAAAAATTAAAGCATCATTTGCATAAATAAGATGAGGTACTTCTAAGTCTTCTCCTCTGCCTGTCAGAGCTCTAAATCCTCTCACCCATCTGTTTGCCTCTGCAATCTTGATCATCTGATTCAACCCCTCCATCACAAGAAGGAACAGAAAAGGTGACAGAGGGTCCCCTTGTCTCTGGCCCTTTTGAGATTGAAAGAACCCTTATGTGTTGCCTTTTATACTCAGAGAGAACCTTACAGTTGATATGCGAAAGCTGATCCACTTAATCCATCTATTACCAAAGCCCGTGTCTTTTAGAATTTTTGTGAGGAAATTCCAATTGACATGGTCATAAGCTTTTTCAATATCCAACCTGTGATAATCCCTGGCTTTTTCTACTTGGTTCTAGAATCTACTAGTTTATTGGCCAATAAAGCAGCATCCAGAATTTGCCTCCCCTTTAAGAAGGCCATTTGGCGTTCATCCCTTAGCTTCCCTATCACTGTTTTCAACCTTTCAATCAAAAGCTTAGAAAGAATCTTGTAGACCCCTCCAATCAAACTGATAGGCCTGAAATCTTTAACTTCCACTGCCCCTGGCTTCTTTGGAATTAATGCCACAAAAGTGGCATTAAATGCTTTCTCAAACATTCCTTTTTGATGAAAGTTATGGTTGGTATGCATCAAATCTTCCTTCAAAATTGCGCAACAAGCCTTGTAGAATTGCATAGTGTACTCATCAGGACTAGGGGCTTTATCACTATCAGAGTTGGATAGCTTGGAACACTTTTGCCTCTGTGAATATTTGGTGTTCATCCACTAGCTTCCGTATCACTGTTTTCAACCTTTCAGTCAAAAGCTTAGAAAGAATCTTGTAGACCCCTCTAGTCAAACTGAGAGGCCTGAAATCTTTAACTTCCATTGCCCCTGGCTTCTTTGGAATTAATGCCACAAAAGTGGCATTAAATGCTTTCTCAAACATTCCTTTCTGATGAAAGTTATGGTTGGTATGCATAAAATCTTCTTTCAAAATTGCCCAACAAGCCTTGTAGAATTTCATAGTGTACCCATCAGGACCAGGGGCTTTATCACCATCACAAAGTTGGATAGCTTGGAGCACTTCTGCCTCTGTGAATGGTCTGTGTATCTATTCATTCTCCTCATTGGTCATTGTGGAGCATTCTCTTAGCACAAAAAAAGGTCTCCATGTTTTATTTTCAGTGTATAAATTAGAATAAAAATCTAATAGTGGACTATTAATGTCTTCAGTCTCATGAATTTCTTCACCCTTTACAACCAGTCTATCAATTGTGTTATACCTTCTGTGCACTGTAGCTAACCTCTGAAAAAAATTGGTGTTCCTATCTCCCTCTTTCAGCCAAAGAGCTCTTGATTTTTGTCTCCATTTCTCTTCGTCTTGTTTAGTCAAAGCTTCAAATTCAACCAGAATTGTTGCTCTGACCATCAGCTCTTCCTGTGTTAGAACTCTGTCTTCCTGAGCTTTGTCCAGTTCTGATAATTCTTCCAGCAAACTACTTTTCCTGTTAGCAATAGTAGCATTAGTTTCTCTGTTCTATATTTTTAATTTTTGTTTTAGTAGCCTCAATTTGGTGCAAAGTTTGTAGTTAGGGCAGCCCTTTACTTGGAACTCATCCCACCAATTTTGCACAAACCCATCAAAGCTCTTGATCTTCAGCCACCAATTTTCGAATTTAAAATATGGATGCCTTTTTTTCCACTCACCACATACCAATATTATTGGATTGTGATCTGAGCCTATTCTGGCCTAGGCTCTTTATCTAACCTTCTTAAAGCTTTCCTCCCACTCTGAAATAAATAAGAATTTATCCAATCTTGCATTATTTGAGTGGTTCATTCCCCTGACCCACGTGTACTTGCCCCCAATTAGTATAGGATTGTGTAATTCTAGATCTTCAATCCACCTGGAAAAATCAGCCATAATGTTGGTGGTCCTTGAGCATCCCCTTCTCTCCATTCTCCTGACAGTATTGAAGTCACCACCTATCACCATGGTCCCTCGCACAGACCCCTCTTTGCTGCCAGTTCCTCCCAGCCTTCTAGCTTTTCCATCTTGGTGTGTGGAGTATATACACCAGTGAAGGACCAGCTAAAAGGCTCATGAAGGTTTACAAAGTTGTAAGTGATTGAATACTGCCCGTCCTCTATCTTTGTGCACCTCCACACCCTGCTATCCCACATCAGAAGGATCTCCCCTTTGCTACCATCAGCTTCTTTGAATCCACACCTCATCCATCTATTAGGCCATATGCTGAATTCCATCTTCTCTGTTTCCCTATTTATTTTGGTTTCCTGTAAACAAACTGCATCCCCTTTCCACTGTTGTATACTACTTTTGACTACATTTCTTGAACTCTCTTGGTTGAGTCCCCTCACATTCCATGACACAATTTTGACCTTTATCTAAACGTTAAATAAAGGTTCTTCCCCCTACTCCTTGTTCCTTTCACACCCTTGTTCAAGTTTGATTGGAGATTTTTCAATTCGTTCTTGCCTATACGTCTGCTTCTCGACGTTGTTGGTGTCTTTTTGCTTTCTTTTTTTTTTCCATCTTTGATTTCCTTTCATTAATTCTCATTAGAAGCTCTAATGTTTCTCTTTCAAACCCCTCAAAAGCAACCCCATATGTATTGCTAAGTTCCAAAATATGGGAGTTCACCCAACTTGGTGCTTCTGTCTCAATTGCTGCGAAATCATCTGGGTACTGAATATTAACTGGGTGAGGTTGGAGAACCTGTTGGAGCTGCAATTCTTTTTCTTCTCCAGAATGGGGTGTTGTGGGAATTGAGCCAACTTTCTCAAGATGTTTCCGAATGTCCTTGAGCTGTGACGCCTCCTGTTCATGCCGGGGATCATCTTGGCTAGGGCTGTCATCTCTTCCCACGTAGTTTCCTTAGTCTTTTCTTCCCAATTCTTGAGTGCCGATATGAAGCTTTCCGCCAAAGTCTTGATTTCATCGAGGTTGAAGAGTGAGGAGCTTTCTGCTCACGTGTCTCCTTATATAAAGGGACTTTCAGCCCTTCATAATTAATTTTTAAAACATTTGGGCTTCGGGCCAACTCAAATAACCATTGAAATGGGCCCGTCCCTTTTTACCCGAAATTTCACTCCACTACAAACCGGGCAAGTCACATGGGTTGCCATGTGCACAATGTGAAGTCCCTATCGCCTGGTACGTGTCAGATTGTACTTCATTGATAGGTAGAATTTCTTCAAAAAATTTCTGGGCAAAAGAAGAAACGCGTTCTCCTTCTCCAACGACAGCTTTCACCGGCAACTCCACCTATAGTTGCATCTTGAAGGTGATTCCCCCATTTTTGACACTAATCTCCCTCGGAAAATCATGACCATCACCATGCGCCCTGATTCTTGCCCACGTTAGATGGTTACGCAACGTGGTTCCTACTTTGTTTCTTGCCACCCTCCACAACAGTCACCAATGGCTTTAAAGTGGTTTGTGACCGGAGGTGCAAAGGTAAGCCTATAATTTTTACCCAGGTGGACTCAATTCTCTTCGACCCCTCTATGGTAGTAGCCAATGGGTTCCACCAATTAAGAGTGACTGGGGTCTTTTTCCATTCCCAGCTTCCTTCCATGATTTGTTGAGCTTGTTGCATGGTCGTGCATTCAAACGGAAAAAAATTATTACCCATCCTTCCATGGTTTGTTTAGCTTGTTGCATGGTGTTGCATTCAAACGGGAAAAAATTATTATCCATCTCATATACGCTCAAGCCATACGATTGCTTCCATGTGTTTAGAGACCATCTCCTCACCTCTGTTAACGTCACCTCCGCATTGAACTTCCCCACCAGGCTTCTCTTGGAGCCAAAGATTGACTATTTTTTGGCTTTAGAGTATGATGGAATAAAGCAAAATGGCTCTTTAAACTGTTTGCGCTTCTTTCATTTGTGAAGTAGCAGTTAGTCAATGCAACTTTCGACGCTCCTCATGGGTCATCTGGAAACAGCCGCTTTATGTTTTTAAACATAGGGGTTAGGCTGCGTACATCCGACCCCCCGTCACCCCGCAATGAGCGGGAGCCTTTTGAGGCATTGGGGTATGTTGATGATGTTGATGATCTTTGATTCTGATAGTTCGTTCCTTCTGGATCTATACATCTTATGTGAATCCTTTTCCAAATTGACTCTCCCACTTTGATCGCCTGACCACCTAAGCATAGGAGACCCCTTTGTCAATGAATTTGGTGATCACTAGACTCTTACCAAGCTTGTGGGAACTTATGAATTTGGCCACCTTCTTCACAATGTCTGTCCACCCTGCATTGAAGGTTAGTTCTGGAATAATTATAACTGCCCTTCGACGTCCCCTCACGCTTATCAGACTGATATACCTTCCGTACTTGTTGTAATTTTGTGCACAATAAATTCTGTTATGTCCTCTGTTCTCCTCCACCTGCGTACCGATTTACCTTTGGTCTGGGAAGCCTCTTTCAGGATTTTAACTATCCACTCCAATGATCCCTTGTTAAATCTTGCCCTTGTGATTGCATTCCTGCTTCTCTCTGTCCATTTATACCAGAAACCAGAAGCACCCAAGATTCTTTCGATGTCATTTAAATCCAATAGCAAAATAGATGAAGTTGTCCATTAGAAGATCTATATGTAGTAATAAGATTGGTGGGGGCTGGAAGTCTCCAGGCACCCACCGGAAAGAAGGTTCTCTCTCTCCTAGTAAGGAGGAGAGAGAGTAGCATTGGGAAATATGTCTCAGAGCATTTTTTCGAGTTGTGTATTCATTGCTTTGGTGTTCTGTAGAATATTTCTCTTCAGTTCAGTGGAAATGTTAAATCTTAACCACCACAAGTTGATTTTTTTAACTGAGTAAAACCTGTAGAATTACAGATGATTTGAAAATTCTTATATATATTACCAGTTAATTTGATTTGAAAATTCTTACATATGTTACCTGTTCATTCTTTAGGTCAGGTCAGTAAAATCGGTCTCGCTGAAACTAAAGATAAATTCAGTAGTCAGTGATCTGCATTAATCTTTTTGTCTTGAGACATGGCATTTGTGGGCCAGTGTGTTCCACTCAAGTGCTGCAGAAACTTACACGAGTCCTTACTATTGTCTTTAGGTTTATATAAGCATGTACAGGTGGATCCACAATAGGATATGTAGGTTTATGGGACCCAGTAGCTTTAGTCTAGACCCTAAGGTCATCGTATGAACCCATAAATTTCAAATACTGTGCCGCCTCTGATAGCATAACCAGCATTTTGGAGTCTAGTTCAGGTAGTACCAATGACTATGCAAATTTTGACAGGTGAACAATTTAATAGAACTTTGTTGGGTGGATGGGGTGTTTGTAGGGATCCCATCTGTTATTATTTGGTTAAAGGAAGAAAACTTGAAGGATGGTGGATATCATGATGAAATTTAGTCATTTGTTTTTATTTTGTGGTATGAAGATCTTATGCTAAAATAATAATCTCATGACCAGAGAATATTTTCATTAAATTCTATTGCTTCCTCCTGTTGTTGCACATAACTAACTGGATTCAACTATTGTATTGTAGATACAGAATCTGAAATAGATATGCAGAACCCTGAACTACATGCCCTTGAGGTAGAAGAGGCAGGTCAAGCGATATCTGCAGCATCCCGGTTACTTACAAGACTGCTGGACTTTGAGCAATTCTGTCTTAAAGTAAATGCATCTCATTTCACAAAATTGCTGCGGAAGGTTCTCAAATCTGGCATTCCTCTTTACCACAAAGACTGGGTTGCTGCATGTCTTGTGAAGCTAAGCCATCTCTCTGGTTCAAATTTTGACTGTGGTAACCCGATCAACTTAGAGGTAACTGTTTATGAGACGATCCCAAGGCTGATTGAACAGATACAGACCTCATATTCACCAGAAGTAGTAGAGGCTTCTGTTGTAGAACTGAACGGAACAATCTCTGAAGAGGTTGTGCATTCCACAAAAGCAGTGGCTGCAGAGGGAGGGATATTTCCGTTGGTGAAGGTGCTTGAAAATGGGAGCGAGCGAGCAGTTGAAGCAGCTCTAGCAATACTATATAACTTGAGTATGGATAGTGAGAATCATGCTGCAATTATAGCTGCCGGAGGTGTGCCAATTTTGAGAAGACTTGTACTAGCTGAAAGGTCACATTGGGTGCGAGCTCTGAGATTGCTTAGGACGTTACCTACATAAACGAACTGAGCTAAATGCTTTTACCTGTTGTAAAATAGAACGATTTGTCTCTCCTTTCATACGAAATCCCGTATTTAGTCTTCAAGCTTATCTTTTCTAGCCAAAAACAAGTACTTAAATATACAGAGATAAATGTACTTGGGCCCTTGGACACCATAATTGTTGTTCCACCTGCACAACTACTTTTGAAAGTGCAAGTATTGCTGTTTGTTATTGCTATAAAAGAAGGTAGTAAGAATTTCACTGGATATGATGTTGTTAACGTAATATTGGCCACTAATAGGAATTCCATTTTCGATTTCTTTATTTTGGGAAAATGTTGGGTTGTACCCCTTGACCATAATACAAAAATTATTTGAAAAAAACAAAAGCATGTTATCCAGAAAAGAAGAGATATTTTGTCCCAAGTTATATTTGTAAGAAGATAAGAGTAGGACATAACGAAAAATGGTTGGAGTAAAGAGTGTCTCCATGTCCCTGTCCACAATCGTTGCATCTTCTTCATCTCTACCACCCACTGACCCTCTCCGTGGCAAGTTAAAACCTCCATTCCCCAAAAGCCAAACAAGAGTTGAGCAGAATCAAAGGAAACTCTCGGTTGCAGAGATCGAAAGAGCCATTGGTGCTGGCATCTTTAGAGATAGAGATACCAGCAGGAATGGAAAGGAGAGCAAGACGTTGTTTGATTCAATTTTGATGGATTCTGTTGGGGAGAATGAAGGGGATGTCGAGAAGAAGTTAAGACAAACTGGTGAATGGCTTATTCATAAAACTCAACACTCATCTGCCTCTGCTGGTAATTAATTAGTTAATCCCTTTTCGTGTGTTTACTTCCTTGTAGTATTTTTAACAAATATCTTGTTACAGGAAAACAGATTTTAGTTGCTGTCTTTCAATGGATTCTACCAATGTGGATTCTTGCATTTCTTCTAGCTTCTGGGATGTTCAACCTACCACTTCTTGATGACTTGCTTTTGTAAAGTCATGTATTCGATCCTTCTGCACTATTTTGTATGTTTTTTCACAAATTACAAATACAATCCGATTTGAGAATACAAAGTTTGTGATGCCCCGCGCTCCCAGTTTAGTATGCAATTGTGTAATCATCGTAGAATCTACCCGACTATGGGAGGACCAAGTTGTGCAGGAGCCTAAGGGGCAAAATATTCCATATAAATGAAGTTATGTTAAGGTTTAAGTTATAGGTCTTAACTTGAAATGAGTAAATTTTTCAATTTATGAAGAGTTAGAGGTCCTACGACCTATCAACTTAAAGGTCTTCAAATCAAGTTTCTAACAATATAATGGCAATCAGGTGATGGCACCATAACATTACAATCTTGTCACTTCTCATTATTTGATTAACATTGCAGATTTGATCTTTTTCCTGAAGTCGACGATGAGGGGGTTGTCTGTGTATGTATGTTGCTAAAGGGTGATCAATTTGGTATAGAATTGAAGTATTTTAGGATTGAAGTATTTTAAGGAGAAAAAGAAATTATTTCATCATGATATTGAGTCCAATTTTGAGATTAAATGGCATAAAAGAAGGGGTAAATTTATCAAGGTATGTTTTCCGTCCCCAAAATCATTTATGAGACTATATTTATACCCTAGTTAAATTTTATAAGAGGAACTAACAAGACTGTAATGACTCCAAGGTCATTTTTGGTATTTTATAAAAAAAATTATTTGATCCCTCCCGATAGTTGCCCTCATTCTTATTTGATCATTGTCAAAGTTGATTTTTGGAGTTTTGTGAAAAGTTGATATTTTTGGTAAGCTTTGAATTTTAACGGCTTAAATTGCTTAGTTTTTTAATTTTTATAATCTTTTGGAGTTTTGAGTCTCAAAATAGAATTTCATCGATTTCACTACTTTTGAAATATGAAAATTAGTCTAAGAGAGTTGTCAGAATCAGATTTCCAGTTGTATTGTGGATTTGAGGCCTTAAGTTAGAAATTTGAGTCAAAATTGATAAAGGATTGAGTTTGATCAATGTTTTGAGTTCGTATGCTCGAATTGAATTTTCGTCTATCCTGTTGGATTAGAAGGGGTGAGGGGTGAGGGGGGGGGATATGGTGATTTTAACCCTAGAATGAGCCTTGATATAACTTTTAGATGACCCAAGAGTGTTTTGACTGATGCCTTAAGTTGTTCTAGTCGCAACTAATCAAATTTCGGCTCAAAGAGGCCTTGAATTTGACTTTTAATGATTTTATGAGTCTGAAACGTCGAATTTAGTAGGGCTGCATATATGATTTGTCTTTACGAGATTCCGAACGAATCGTGAGAGTTATTTTGTGATTTATGCCTTGGTGTGTTTTGCTATGTTCTGTTACTGAAGTACCCTTCTTTACGTTAGCGGCATCTCATCTGCATTTGTGAGGGATTCACCTTGTTGACCTCCTCATTCGTGGAGGAGTGATCACGTTTGCGGAGGGTATGCCTGGGAACCTCCGCGTTTGCTGCATCCTTGCTGCGTTTGTGAAGGGTCGGGGTAGTTGTTCTTCGCGTTCGTGGAGAGTTATTTTTAATGAACAGTAATTGAATGCTAAAGCTTGGGTTTTGAGTTTTTTCACCATTTTTGGACCTTGGAAGCTTGGGAGAGTGATTTTAAGTAATTTGAAATGAATCTTATAAATTACGATGGGGTAACAAAATGCTTATGTGGTTGCATGTGACAACGTGAGTTGTGCGGGGTCCAGCCCCCTTCTTTTTAACAATTTAACAACTGTGCAAACAATTGTTATGGTTGTTGTCAAAGTTGTTAAGCAATTTTTGACAATTAGGCAAAGTTATTCATCTGCCAAAGAAAAATAGGCAGTAAAATTTTCTATATAAAGGAGCAATCTGCTCCTAAGATGGATACACCAAATTGAGAGGAAAAAAGAAAGAAAATCACAGAGAGAATAAAATACATTAAGTATTTTATCTGTGAGGTATACCATAAGCTTTTTAATAAAAATAGTTTGTGAAAAAAAATAGAATGTGAGCGATATTTTAGTAAAGGGAAAAAAAATCAAAAGAGAGAGTTTCTTTTGTGTGTGTAGAAGTCTTTTGGAGTATTATACTCGTGCCTACACGGTGTAAATTTAGAGTATTATACTCGTGCCTACACGGTGTAAAATTCCTTACTGTAGTAATATCAGTTGCTCCTCTTGGCCTGTGATTTTTTTTTCTTATTTAGAAGAATTTCCACGTAAAATTCTTGGTCTCATTATTTTTCCATTTTTCATATTATTGTGCCATATTTATTTTGTGTTAGTCCATATTTTTAAACTAGTATCAAAGCCGAGGTTCTGTCTGAGTATGTTTTGTGGTTTCAGCATAGTCTGAACTTTCATATCAGAAAAAAATTACTTTGGTAAATAATTTTTCGGAAAAATAATGGAAGCCAACACTAGTAGAATGGTCACTTTGAATGGCACTAATTATGCCATTTGAAAGGGAAAAATGAAAGATCTACTTTACATTAAGAATTTTTATCAACCAATCTTTGCCACTAAAAAGCCTGAAAATAAAACAGATGAAGAGTGAAATCTGTTGCATAGACAAGTCTGTGGATTTATTAGACAATGGTTGATGATAATGTGTTGAACTATATTTCTGAGAAAACACATGCTCATACCCTATGGGAGCATCTTGAAAATTTGTATGCTCGGAAGAGTGGGAACAATAAAATATTCTTGATAAAGCAGATGTTGAATTTAAAACATAATGATGGTTCTACGATGACTGATCACCTAAATAATTTTCAAGGAATCATGAACCAATTGTATACTATGAGCATTAAATTTGATGAAGAAATTCAAAGCTTGCTTCTACTTGGTTCCCTACCAGATTCTTGGGAAACATTTTGTAACACCGCACATTTTACATGTACTAATGCTATATAAATAAATAATGTTATGCTTTGGTCAAATTAGCGTCAATTCTTGAAAGTG
>JAOTQJ010000091.1:16175390-16192483 GCA_025642045.1 Solanum sejunctum
TTCTGTGCTGAAACTTGTTGTACCTTTTCCTTTTGTTTTGGTGATTTCTCTATGGTTTGTGAGTTGTATTATAAAGACAAATTGGTTTTATTAACATGGTTTGAGTTATAAACATCACCCTAAGGTTGCTGCCCTGATTTTGATTTCATTTAACAAGCCCGTTTTATAGAGTTATCTTGAGTGTCATGTTAATTGGAACTTGTGGGTTGAGGGATGTAAGGCTATTGCCTCACATGCTTAATGAATGATTTTTTTTACTGTTTTGGGACTGGTTCAAGGCTGTTTTTATGTGTAAATATTGCTGAAATAGTTTGGATAGAGTTGGAATAGCTTTGGAACTGCCGACGTTGAAATATAGCGAAGGAAGGTCATGTTATGCTATCCATTTTTAGATTGTGTGGAATTGTGATGTGTTATACTTTATGGGATGTTGACTACTACAATATTAAAATAGGTTGTACATGATGCGTGTTAGAAAATATGATTAGGGGTGAAAAGGTTAAAGGAATACGCTCGGGTTTATAAACACTCGCTTGCTGCCCATGTATTGTTTTGTTATGTAATTAGGCTGCCAAGATGTGTCTATTGGCTGCTAATGCTAGTTTTATCCCTTACTATGTTATAGATAAGTACTTGGAGGAAGGTAAGGTTATCTTGAGATAGTAACAAGGTCCGACGATGAGGTATATAAGGTTACTTGATTTCGTATCACTTGGCATGAAACATAGATCCTTCCTTGGCACATAAAGGCACTCACCAACTACGACACAACTATTAACCATGTCTCCACTCTTGTACAAGTTCATATGTTTCCATACATAGTCACCTTCAAAACTGCATACATGTTTGAATACCAAGTTACATGAGTTCTTGTTACAAAAATAAGTTCATGAGTTGTTCAATTTCATATGCATTTTATCATTTGTATAATGCATTCTTTTTATTGTCATATTATCTTATATGATTATCCATATGTAACATGCTACATACAGTCCTACAGGTCCAATATTATGGCCACTAAAAGAATCATCTCAAAGTTAATTGAAAGATAAAGTATACAGTTTTTGAGAGGTGGTAGCCCGAGGGGTGGAGATAGCACCTAGCCAAGGACGATCCTATCAATGGGGGGTAGCCTGAGGGGTTGAGTATAACCTAGCCAGGGACGAACCCGATACAGTTTCACCACTGATCAGTTGGTCATTTGTTTTACAGCTGTGCATAGATTTTACAATAAAGGTAAAGTAATATAAAGAGCATAAAGTACATGATCCCATAGTACAACTAAAGGTGGTCTCTTATGCTGCACCAGTGTACAGTTTCCTTTAAATTGTTACTTCATATACAGTATATCCTGCCTTACATACTCAATATATTATCTCGTACTGACATCCCTTATAGGGGACCTGCATTTCATACTGCAGGTACTGGTGCTAGTAGATCTCCCCAATAGGAGTACAAGACATTCAACGTTTGTTACTAAGCTCCAGGTTGCTTCGGGGCTTTGTGTATATCTAGAGCTTACATGTTTATATTGTACAGCTAATTGAGGCAGGGCCTATCTGGACCCTTATTAGATATTTTTCTCTTATACAGAGGTTTTGAAGACTATGCAAAGTAAAGGGTGGTCGTGTCTAGTACTTTAAATACCGTGGCCCCAACGGCCTAGCCATATGCATTTCATTTTGACTTATTATCATTGTTTATCTTCTTAAAGGCATGTCAAAAGCAAAAACCCCTTATAGTGTGTATAGAAAGTGCATCGTTATAGGTTGGTTCTCCCGAGCCTTATCGACAACGGGTGTCAGTCTGCCCTAACAGGACTTTGGGGCATGACAATAATGGCCCTTTCGATACTTTTAGCACCTAGGTTTTTCCACTCTCTCATCACCTTTTTTATTCCTTTCACGCTTATGAGGACACTCTTTTATCATATGACCCATCTCCCCATAACCATAGCAAGCATTAGTACCTCTCAAGGATGGGCCATCATGTACCTACCACATCTTGGGCACCTAGCATAAGACACCACACCACCACCTCTAAATTTGGAAATTACCCACATTATGTGCCTTTTTGGCCTCACTACCTCCCCTCTCACTAGTAGAAGTCTTGGGAGCACCCACTTGTTAATCGATGTGAGCTGCAAATTTTGTTGTCACTTTATCCACTTTCTATAGAACATTGTAAATCTCTACATTCATCATAGCATCATCCTGAGTAGTTTGTGACATATCCTGTAATATAACAATTAGGGGTTAGAAATAAGTCTTAGGGGATCTAACTCTACTGCACGACATAGATAAGGAAGAAGTGAAATATTTCCTAAAACGTCTCATAGCCTCCTACTCATATTTGTGGTGCACAACACAACCATGAATAAGACTTTAATTAGTGCGGTGTGTCATACTCTAAGGATCTATCAACCTAGTGCTCTGATACAAATTTTTTCATGACCCAAGCCTAGGGCCTAGACGTGACACGATGTAAGGTAACCCAGGGAACCCAAGCAAGCCTCTTAGAATATTATTACACATCCTTGGTTGCGGAAACAATAGATATAACATAAAAGAATAAGAACAGGGGCGACGTGACTAGGAGAAAGTATGCACAACATCATGATCAAGAGATAAGAGACAAGCTTGCATCACAGATTTCAAGATCAATAGAGTCAAGGCTCTTAGCATAGATACATAACATGTCTAACAAACACCTCTATAAATAGACAAGAACGGGGGCAAGACAAAGTAACAGGGCTCACCCTCATGGTCAAAATAGATAACGAAGAAGAATATCTCAATACATAATAAGAGAATCATAGACCAAAGTCCTTGAAGTGGAGGACTCATCAACTAGCTTGACTAGCATCGAACTAGCCATGTGGAGGAGGATGATCAGCTTGAGCACTGGTTCCTACATGGTGACATCATGTAGGCATATACTAAATATATAGGATACAATGTAACAAGAAATAAGCATCATAATCAAAGTACATAACAATAGAGAATATACATAATATAGAAATATGGCATGTCTAACAAATACTAAAGTAAAACATACTTAAGAAAGTCTCTCTCACATAAGATATCGTATGTGTAGAATAGACAAAATTAGATTTCCAAAGTACAAATCCCTTGGTAGGTTAGTGATGATGCCGCCTCATCACTTAGGTGGTGAAGTACTAACACTTCCTTCGGTTGATTCGTATGAACCCCCAACCAAGATGGTGATAATGTCGCCCCATCACATAGGTGGGGAAGTACTAACCCTTTACTCAGTTGATGAGTACAAAACCCCATCTCGGTTAGTGATGATGCTACTCCATCACTAGGTGGAGAAATAGTAACCCTTCCCTCAGGTAATGAGTACAAAACCCCATATCGGTTATCCAGACTCTTAGACTTCCCCCCCTCTTGGATTGGATATGGTCTAATGTAATACTTTATATAGAATTTATCATGTACATAAGCACATTTCTTCATCATAACATCAATCATATTAAATCTCATGCTTTGGACCTTCAATTCCATAAGGAACCCTAGCCGGATTTTTTATCAAACACTTGGGGGGGAGGGTGTAATGCTAGTATAAAACCATGAAATATACCGATGAAATCATGTTAGAAAATCTATTCCAAAACTATCAATCAACACTTTGCAACACCCTCTAGAAATATACATCAAAACCCCTCATGAAACCTTAGAATAGATCAACGATTTATAGCTCAAAACATAGTAAAACAGTCACAACTTTACATAACTTTAACATTTTGTGTTGTGAATTTCATGAAAATATAGACCCGTTTGTAAATCAACTTTAAATCATGCAATTTGAGTGAAAAGAGTCTTGGGTATCATAAGTGAAAGGAACCCATGAAATAAACCCACATACCTTAGCTAAGATATAACCTTGTTAAAGATTAGAGATGGAAACTTGAAGCTTGAAGAAGAACCTTAAAGGAGAACCTTAGCTTGGGATGAGGGTTTGGGACTTTAGTTTAGGGAGTGAAAATATGGCAAAGTGTTTTAGTGAGTATTGGGAAATGTTTAGGATGATATAATGGTAAAATTTGGCTAAGTATAGGTAAAAAGACGTTTAGGAATACTTAGGCCCAAGACCTAAAAGCCTTGGACCCAAATTGAAATTACTAGCAACCAAATACATAGGTTTGCATTTAGTCCATGATGTAGACCTGCTGCAGAGGCCAAAATAACATATTTTGCGATAGATGCGCATCGCGATGTTGTCACGGATCGATTGTTCATAAGAAAAATTACGAAAATTGAAATTTCTAATCTTTCGCTCTTAAATCGTGGTTAGACCCTTTTTCACCTAATTTGACCCCCTGATGACAAAAATGAACTTAGATTTTCAAAAAAAATGAATAGATTTTGAGATATATGGAAGTTAAAATTTTGGGCATTCTGAGGCACGTTTTTGGGCACTATTCAGCATCGTTTCAATTTGACAAAATTGACTTTATGGAAGGGCTACATGGGCCATGTGGTGTCACATGGTCTGTGACACTGCCTATGTCACCACCCTTTGACAATATATCTCACACGACAATTTACGAGATGGTGATTCAATACATAGAAGAATTTTCACTCCAAAAGCCATACAGACGGCTTCACAGGCCCCGTTACACCACACGAGCTGTGTGAGGGGCCATGTGGCCACATTTGGTCCCAAAATTGTTGGATTTCAAGGCAACAAACCACATGGCCCACCACATAATTCGTGAAGCACATGGACCATGAGGGCTCTAACTGTGGTGTGCTTCAATTTTAATCAGCACATGAAGGGCTAACACTAAACTTTGATGCCGAGGGTCACTTCACTAGAGGCCACATAAGTCGTGTCACCTCAGAAGGATCGTGAGGTCTCCCTTGAAGTTCCACCTAGGTCCATAAATTCCTAAAATCAAAATTTTCAAGCTCCAACAAAGTCGTACAATGTCCGGGTTATTATATTATCTCTCCAGTCCTTGGGAACATTCATCCCCAAATGTGCAAGAACTTGGCTTGAAAGGCTTGACTTAGAACATGATACTTCTAAACACAAGATAGAATGCATAATTTATCATTTAAAAGTCATATAGTCATTGGGAATCTTATAAAACATATTCAAATCATTTAAAACATCATAAAAAATCACTTTGGTGCACTTGTATATGTGCCATGTCATGAGACTAAAGAATGAAAGGGTTAGAACCACATAGAGGAGGAAGAACCTAATCCCTTAGGCTTGAGTAGATTGGAAAAAATGGGGATATAGCTTCATCATATCCAACTCCGCCTCCCATGTAGCACTCTCCTTACGTTGATTTATCAATAGTACCTTAACCGAAGTTACATCCTTCTTATGAAGTTGTTTATCTTGCCTATCAAAACTTTCCACTGGACCCTCCTCATAAGATAAGTTATGTTCAGCCTCCACTCCTCCCAAAGGCATAATATTACTAGGATAACCACCAATTTTCTCAATATGGACACATGGAAGACCGAGTGAATAGAGTTCATAGCCAAAGGCAACTCCAAACTATAAGCCACATTCCCTATTCACTCTACAATCTCATAAGAGCCTACATACCAGGGACTTCGCTTGCCCTTTTTATCAAAACACATCACACCCTTCATAGGTGAAACTTTCACATACACCCAATCTCAAACATGAGCCTTAAGATCTCTTTTCCTAACATCTGAATAGAACTTTTGGTGGCTTTGGCCTATCTTTAACCTCTCCCTAATCAACTTCACTTTCTCCATAGACTCCTACATAAACATTGGGCCAATTAAAGACATTTCTCACAACTCAAGTTAACCCACCCAAGATGTACAACTCCTACTATACAAAGCCTCAAATGGTGCCATACGAATGCTAGGATGAAAGCTATTATTATAAGCAAACTCAATGAGTGGAAGATGGACATCCCAATTATCCTTGAACTCCAACACACAGGCCCTTAACATGTCCTCCAAAAGTTTGAATTGTCCTCTCAACTTGTCCATCGGTTTGAGGATGAAAGATGGTGCTCAATGTAACCTTAGTGCCAAGTCCCTTTTGAAATGAGTGACCGACAAAAGTGAGAAGTAAAGTGGGTACCACGATCTTATATAATAGACCTAGGCACACTATGTAATATTACCAATTCTTGGATATATAACCTTGCATAATCCTCGGGACTAAAAGTTATCATGATCTATAAAAAGTTAGCCGACTTAGTCATTCGGTCAACGATAACCCAAATGGAGTCAAATTGCCTTTGGGTCCAAGGTAACCCTACCACAAGATCCATTTTCACATCCTCACACTTCAAGTGGGGATCTTAAAGTCTTTGGTCAACCTACCAAGCCTTTGGTCCTCTACTTTCACTTGTTGACAATTAGGGCATTCAGACATAAATTTGGCTATCTGTCTCAAATCCTAATACATCTTAGTAAACCTCGGATGAATAAAATAGTGAGAGTTATAGGATTCACTCATACTTACCTTCCTAAGTGTATCCACATCCAGAACACATACCCGATCTTGATATTGGAATACATCATCTCTGATTTAGGAGTAAACCTCAATTTTCTTTTCGGCAACCAATTTATTCAATTCAGCGAATAATGGGTCTAGATCTTGCTTAGCCTTTACATCAACAACCACCGAAGATTCAACCCAATTTTGAACATAAATACCACCAATAGTAGAGTCGGCTAATCTAACACCTAATCTAGCCAGCCAGTGATCCCTTGCCAAGTCCATCTTCTCCCACTCAACATGAGCCACACTCCTTATAGATAGCCTACTAAGAGTATCATCTACCATATTCACCTAGCGTGAATGATATTATACACTCATGTTGTAGTCCTTAAAGAGCTCTAACTATCTCCTTTGCCTCAAAATAAGATCCCTTTGAGTGAGGACATATTGCAAACTTTTGTGATTGGTGAAAACATCAACATGCACCCCATAAAAATAATGCCTCTGAATTTTTAAGGCAAATACCACTGTCGCTAACTCAAGAACATGAGTTAGGTATATATGCTATTACCTTCCCATGTTGCATAACCACACACCCCAGCCCTATTTAAGAAGCATCCCAATATACTACAAATGTCTCTAATCAATGTTATAGAGGCAACACAGGAGCCAATGTGAGCCAATCCTTTAAGGTTTGAAAACTCCTCTCACATTTATTTGACCATACGAACTTAACTTTCTTTTTCAGTCAATTTAGTCAACAGGGATATAATTGGTGAGAACCTTTTGATAAATCTCCTATAATAGCCAACCAACCCAAGAAAATTCCAGATATCCGAAGGAGTCAATGGTCTAGGCCAATTCTTCATGGCCTCAGTCTTCTTCGAGTCAACCTTAATACCATCACTGGACACCGAACGATCAATAAAAGACACTTCACCTAACCAAATTCATATTTGCTAAACTTACTATACCATTTCTTCTCCCTCAAGGTTTGAAGAACCAACCTCAAATGATCCATATGCTCTCGCTCACTTCGAGAGTAAATGAGAATATCATCAATTAAGACAACCACAAACCTATGAAGGAACAACTTGAACACCCGATTCATAAGTTCTATAAACATGGTCAGAGCATTAGTTAGGCCAAATGATATCACCACAAATTCAAATTATCCATACCTAGTCCAAAAAGCTATTTTTGGAATATTACACTCTCTAACCTTCAAATGATGATACCTAAAACTGAGGTTAATCATTAAGAAATGGGTAACCACTTGAAGTTGGTCAAACAAATCATCGATCCTACGCAATAAATACTTATTCTTGATGGTTACCTTGTTCAATTGCCTATATTATGTTGTTCGATTGCCTATAAATCAATACACTTCTATGATCCATCTTTCTTTCTCACGAATAGCACCAGAGCACCCCATGAAGATATACTTGCCCTAATGAAACCTTTCTCCAACAAGTCCTTCAACTGATCTTCCAACTCCTTCAATTCTATCAGTATCACAGGATAAGGAGGGATAGAGATAGGTTGATTGTCCAGGAGAAGATGTATGCCAAAGGCTATTATCCTTTCAGGAAGGATACTGAGCAAGTCTTCAGGGAACACTTTTGGGAACTCATTCACCACCGGAACCAACTCAAGAGTAGGTGACTCGGACTTCACATCCTTGATCCTCACAATATGATAAATATATCCCCTGGAGATCATCTTCCAGTCCTTGAGGTATGAAATAAATCGACCTTGAATAGTAAAGTCACTACCCTTCCATTCAAGAACGGGCTCATCCGGAGGTTGGAACATAAATTTACGGGTCCTACAATTTATAAAGGCATATGATCCATGCAACCAATCCATCCCAATAATCACATCAAAATTTGATAACACCCAAGTTTACACTTTTCTTTTGGAGGATAAAGCGATCAGTGTCAAATACAAAACCTAAACAAGGTTAGGGTCAAATCTCACAGAAAATATGGAGACTTCCCACTTTATTCACTAATAAACAATTTAATTATTCACTAACTCAATTCCAAAAGAGGGGGTTTAAAATTATTCATGCAAAATTAAACTAAACTAGCTAAAACAAGAGACAATCAGTAATGGAAGGCAACATGGGAAATGTGCTCCGCATGGTTCACCAACTCAATATCCCATACAACCAAAGTCTCGAAAAGAATATAACATGTAGGACAGTAATTTAAGTTCACCAAGCCCTTTGGTCAAAGGTGAGAGGCGAATTTCACTATGTGACTTGTCCTATCTCCATAGTATGCAATACTAACCATTACCCATAGTCCCGTCAACCTCCCCTTAGTCTAGTTCGGTTGATTAGACGAGAAAACATCATTGAATCTTGTTAACAAATCTCTTTTTCTATTCATCACCACCTTGATCAAGAAGGTAACACTAGGAAAAGTTCTAATTTTGGCTAGTACTAGAAAACATGCAAAACACGGAGAATTGATTGATACATGTAAATACTCATTTCATGAATTGCAAATTATTTAGGTTTATTTGGTTAGATCTTTATGGTTCCCACAACCCCATATTGTGGGTTTAGCTACTCATGCTATGGGTAGATTAAGAAACTGTGAATTAAAAAAACATAATTAATCAATTACCCTATTGGATTGAAGAATAACCAAACTTAAATTGTATGGAGAATCCCAAGATTGAAAGATACAATGAATCCACAAGTGTATTTTCCTCTCTAATATTTTATCTCCAAGTGAAAACCCTAAAAATAATCTTCAACTACACTATTTAAAGTCCTCTCTTGAATAATGTCATGACCCAAGCCTAGAGCCTAGATGTGACAGGCGAATGGGGAACCCAAAGGAACCCTAAACAAGCCTCATAGCATATCAGTACATATCCTTAGTCGCTAAAGCAATATAAAACATCATAGAAAATATGAACAAGGGGAAATAGGACAAAGGAAGAAAGAGAGAGAGTAATACTTAAATAACATAGATGAGTCAAAGTTCAAACGTAATAAATAACTTGTCCAACAAACACCTTTACATACATAGATAGAGCGGGGGCCAAGAAAAGGTAACCGGGCTCACCCTTATAGTCAAGTATAGATAAGTGGAAAACATAAACCAAAGTCCCCAAAATGGAGAACTGACAAATAAGCTTGGGATAGCACCATCTAGCCACGTGGAGGAGGAGAATGATTAGCTTAGGTACCGGCTCCTACATTGTGATATCATGTAGGCAAGAGCATGCATTAGTACGTTTGAATGTACTAAGTACATAGGATGCAATCCAATAGGAAACAAGCTTCATAATCAATATGTACAACAACAGGCAATAGGCATAATATAGCAATATGTCATGTATGATCAATGCATAAGTAAAACATTCTTAGGTAATCCATGCTCATATAGAATACCATATGTGTAGAAGAGACAAAGCTAGATTTATAAAGTATGAACCCCTTGGTTGGTTGGTGATATTGCTACCCCATCACTTAGGTAGATGAGTATTAACCCTCATTTTAGTTGATGAGT
Source organism: Solanum sejunctum (assembly GCA_025642045.1). NCBI lineage: Eukaryota > Viridiplantae > Streptophyta > Magnoliopsida > Solanales > Solanaceae > Solanum > Solanum sejunctum. Next base: position 16,185,389 of record JAOTQJ010000091.1, read on the forward strand.
ACAAACCCCCATCTAGGTTGATGACGACGCCACCAGTCACCCTAGTGGATGAGTATAAACCCATATCTAGGTTAGTGAGTACAAACCCCCATATAGGTCAGTGATGTGCCCTATCACTCTGGTGGATGAGTATTAACCCTCATCTAGGTTATTCGAGTGCTAGACCCCCAAAATTCAGCGTGGTCGACTACTACACTTTATATAGGATTCATCATATAGTCTAATGCAACACTTGACTTGGGATTCATCATATATATATGTTCATTTCATCATCATATCATAATTCATATCATATGTCATGCTTTGGACCTTTATTTCCACAAGAAACCATAACCGGATATTTTATCAAATACCTTAGGGGTGTGTAATTTGGGTAAAAGACCATGCAATTTAGAGATGAAATTAGGCAAGAAAATTTGTTGTAAAACTATCAATCAACACCTTGCAACACACCCAAGATATTCATAGTAAAACACCTCATCAAATCCAACAATAGATCCAAGATTTAGAGCTGAAAACATTCTATAAGAGCCATACTTTTATGAACTAAAATCTGTGCAGTAAATTTCACAATATAAAAGACTCACATATAAAACTAACTTTAAATCATAAAATATTAGTAAAAAGAAGATTGAGGCACCATGGGTGGAAGGAGCTAATGGTTCAACACCACATACCTTGACTTTGGAGAACCCTTGAAGAAGATATGGAATAGAGACTTGAAGCTTGAGTGAGATCCTTGATGAAATCCTTAAGATTGGTTGTGAGTTTGGGACTTGAATATAGGAGTAAATATTTGGCTAAGTGTCTTGGTGAGTATTGGGTAATGTTAAGGGTGATATGAGCATGAAATAAAGCTAAGTATAATTTGGGAAAACATAGGTCTAACATTTAGAAAAATCTGGATAGACTAGGAAAGAGAATGCAGGCAATAGACATCTTTGCCACGCGGAGAGGATGCGGAGGCTCTTTGGAAATCGCACCAAGTGAAATATCATAAATTGATTCATTTTCTTTAAAATCGCCATTAGACCCTTGTAACACTAATGTGGACCCCCTGAACAAGAATATGGAGTCGGATTTACAAAATAACCAATGAATTTTTAGATATATAGAAAATAAGATTCCAAGCACTTTCGAGGCATGTTTTTAGGCACTTTTGGGGGTAGTTTCAATATCTCCCCCTTGGGAACATTCATACCTAAATGTAAAAGAGAAGTACAAGACAAGTGTGATAATGGACAAACCAGCCCCAACAAGAATACAACATAACAGGTAAAACACAATTTTCAAATCCTCAAGATAAGTGTAAAATCATCATAAATTTACCAACTTAAACATGAATGCATATGAATGACATAGGGGCTGAAATGTAGGACTTTAAATCACATATGAGTCTTAGGATTAGTACCTTAGGCTTGAGTGGAGTGGAGAAGATAAAGATGCCAGTTTTGCATGTCCGCTTTAGCCTCCCAAGTAGCACTTTCGAATTGTTGGTTCCTCCAAAGAACCTTAATGGATGTGACTTCTTTGTTCCTCAAGCTCTTTACTTGCCTATCCAAGATCTAAATCTGACCTCCTCATAAGTTAAGTTATCCTCCACGTCACCCATAATATCAAGAGGTACAATGGCATTAGGATCACCAACATATTTTCTCAACATAAAGACATGAAACCCCAGATGGACCAAATTCATTTCACTAGGCAACTTCAACTCATAAGCTACCTTGCCAACACTCTTAATCACCTCATAAGACCAATGTTCCTCGGGCTCAACTTCCCTTTTTTTTTGAAAATGGAACACACCTTTCATTGGAGAAACCTTCAAATAAATCCACTTAGCCACTTGGAATTCTAGGTCTCTTCTTCTTACATCGACATAGGATTTTTGATGACTTTGGGTTGTCTTCAACCTTTTCCCAAATCATCTTAACCTTCTCAAGAGCATTCATAACCAGATCCATCCCTAATAAGGCCACATCTCCAACCTCAACCCTACCCATCGATGATTTACAATGTCTCTCACAAAGAATTTCAAAAGGAGTCATACCAATGCTAGAATGACAACTATTGTTGTAGGCAAACTTAATCAATGTAAGATGGTCATCCCAACTACCTTTAAGCTCCAAGACACAAGCCCTAAGCATATACTCAAGTGTATGAATTGTCCTCTTGGCTTGGCCATCCGTTTGAGGGTGGAAGGCCATACTAAGGTGAACTTTGGTTCCAAGACCTCTTTGAAAAGATCTCCAAAAGCATGAAGTAAATTATGTACCACAATCCGATATAATGGATAAGGGAATCCCATGCAACCTCACAAACGCATGGATGTAAAACCTTGCACACTTTTCAACCCCATAGATGTCTTGAATGGTAGAATGTGAGCCGATTTTGTCATCCTATCAACCACAACACACATGGAATCAAAACCTTTTCTAGTCTTGGGAAACATAACCACGAAATCCATATAAATGACCTCCCACTTACAAGGTGGAAGCTCTATGTCTTGGGTTAGTCCACTTGGCATTTGATTCTTGGCTTTGTCTTATTGACAACTATGGCAACCGATGAAAAATTTGGCAATATCTTTCTTCATGACTCCCTACCAATACACATTCCTCAAGTCTCTATACATTCTTGTGGAACCAGGGTGGATAGAATAGGATGAATTATGGGCTTTATGAAGAGTTCTCTCCCTCAAACCATCAACACATGGCACAACAACTTACCTTGGTATCTAAGGGCCCCATCTCCCGCTTGGAAGAAAACCTCTATGTTGTCTTCTTTTATCAAGCCTTCAGCTCAAGCAAGGAGGAGTCTAGATCTTGTTTTGCTATCACCTCATCAACCAAAGAAGATTTAGAACTATCAACAACAACAGTACCATAACCCATATCTTCTAACCTCATGCCTAGTCTAGCCAATATATGAACCTCTCTAGCCTTCTCTCTATCACTAATATCCATGTGAGCTAGGCTACCCATAAACACCCGACTCAAAGCATCCGCTATAACATTTACTAAACTGGATGGTAATGCACACTCATGTAATAATTATTAAGGAGTTCTAGCCACCTTCTTTGTCTCAAGTTGACATATTTTTGAGTGAAGACATATTGAAAGCTCTTATGATCGGTGAAGACATCAACATGCACACCATACAACATCAAATTTTTAATGCAAACATCATGACGGCCAAATCAAGATCATGGGTAGAGCAGTTCTTTTCATGCATTTTGAGGATTCCTAGAAGCATAGGCTATGACCTTACCATTTTGCATTAGTACCCAACCCAAACCAACTCTAGCTACTTCACGATACATAATAAAACCCTCAAGTCCATCCAATAGTGACTATATAGGAGCGGACTGAAGTCTATCTTTCAATGTTTGGAACCTTTTCTCATTATCATCTGTCCACACAAACTTAAGTTTCTTTTGAGTCAATTTTTTCATAGGAGAAGCAATGGAGGAGACCCATTCCAAAACCTTTTATAGTAACCCATAAGGCCCAAGAAACTCCTAATATCCGACGTGTCAATGGTTTAGGCCAATTCCTAATCACATTGATTTTCTTAGGATCTACTTTTATACCATTCCCCAACAACACATGACCCAAGAGTGCAACTTCCTTCAACCCAAATTCACACTTATCATATTTAACATACAATCTCTTCTCCCTCAATCTTTGCAACACAAACCTCAAATGACCAATAAGCTCTTCCCTACTATGTGAATAGATCAAAATATCATCAATAAAAACTACAACAGAAGAATCAAGATAGGGCTTGAAGACCTTATTCAATCAGTCCATGAAGATAGCCGGTACATTAAATGGAAAGGATATCACCACAAATTCATAATGCCCATACCTTGTCCAGAAGGCTATCTTTAGAATATAACACTCCCTCACCCTTACTTGATGGTACCTGAACTGAATATCAATCATAGAAAAAAAGCTAGCTCCTTGCAACTGGTTAAACAAGTCAGTAATTCTTGGAAAAGGATATCTACGCTTTATAGTGACCCTATTGAGTTGTCGGTAGTCAATGGACATTCGAAGTGACCTATCTTTCTTCTTTACAAACAACATCGGTGCACCCCAAGGTGATTAGCTAGGTCTAACAATTCCTTCTCTAACAAATCTTTCAATTTCTCTTTTAACTCCTTCAACTCCGTCGGGGCCATACGGTAAAGGGGAATGGAGAGAGGTTGGGTGTTGGGAAGGAGATCTATGCCAAAATCTATCTCCCTTTCATGAGGGACACTAGGAAGGACATTTCAGAGGACATCAAGAAATCATTACAACTGGAACAGACTCAATGGAAGAGACTTTGGAGTCCACAACTTTGACTCTCACTAGATGATACAAACACCCTTTAGAAATCAACCTGTGGGCTTTAATGCATGAGATGAACCTACCCCTCACTACTATATCATGACTTTCCTACTCAAGGATAGGTTCGTTTGAAAATTGAAACTTGACCCTATGGGTTCTACAATCAATAGAAGCATAGTATGCATGCATCAATCCATCCTAAGAACAACATCAAAATCGACCATATCTAATTTAACAAGATCACAAGGTAAGATTTTATCCAAGATGCAATTCGAACAATATCTATACACCCTCCTAGAAACAATAGAGGCACCAATAGGGGTAGACACCTTATATAACTCATGCAACAACTTTGACTCAACATGGAACTTTTAGAAACAAAGGGGGTAACAAGGGAAAGGGTGGCACCCAGATCAATCAAAGCATTTACATTAAGATCATTGATTTTCAATATACCAGTAACAACATCATTGACCTCACCAACTCCTTGCCTTCCAAGTAGAGCATAAAACCAATTATGCCTTAGGGCACCACCTTGAGGACCACCCCTAGACAATGGAATCACATTTGCACCCTGAACCTTGTCATGGTTTATTAGATAATCAACCCTTTTGTTGCCAAGCTCCCCACATTAAAAAACATACTTTGGAACCCCTCAAACATGGGCTCTTATGACTCTTCCCACACATAGTACACACATCATTATGAGCCACACCATCAATACCTTGAGGCGTAGGGAAGTCATTGGCAAACCCCCTATTTGTAGCATGAGGAGGCCTTTGGCCTTGAAATCTAGCACTCTTTTGGAACTTTACCTCAAAGTGGGCTCTCTTGGCCTCATGGCACCTCCTCTTTATCAACTTTTCTTCTTCCATTTGCTCGATATATGTCATCAATCGAGACAAGTCTATATTACTAATAATCAAGGCAGACCGATGCTCTTCACTTACCGAATCGGAGACACCCATAATAAACTTATTCATCCTTGACCTAAAAATGCCACCAAGTGAGGAGCATACTTTCGAAGTTGATTAAATTTGAGGGCATATTCCCTCACACTCATACCACCCTATTTCAAGTTCATAAACTCAACCTACTTTGATTACCTAAGATCAAGAGGGAAGAACTGATTAAGCAAGGCCAATTCGAATTCCTCCCAAAGCACCACATAGCCATTACCCTTCTCACCTTTCCATTGATCAAACCAAATTTGGGTCACCCCCTTGAGTTGGTACGCCGCTAACTCTGCCTTCTCATTTGGCCCAATACCTATGATCAACAAGATTTTGTAGACTTTATCAATAAACATTTATGTGTCTTCATCCACTTTTGACCCATGGAAAACCAGAGGAATCATCCTCATGAAGTCCCTTACCCTAGCTCTCGGGTAGTAGCATGAGGGACTTGGGGCCCTTGTTGGACTTGGTTGGCCACCACTTGGGCAAGCATGGTAAGAGTATCCCGGAGCTCAGCATTGGTAGGTTGCTCCTCGGGAGTTTGGGCTCATCTTCCTCTAGTATTCGGCATGATCTAGCATAGCAAAGAACAATAGTTAGGGGGGAATACTTATCAAAATTCTATAGCACAACTTAGGACACGAAAAAGGGAACTACTTTATAAAATGCCTCATAACCTCCTATTTATAGTCATGGTGCACTTCACAATTATGAATAGGACTCTAATCGAAGCGGCGTGCTGGACTCCGAAGATCTATCAACCTAATTCTTTGATACTAAATTTGTCACGACCCAAGCCTAGGGCCTTAATATGATCCACAAATGAGGAACCCAAAGGAACACCAAACAAGCTCATAGCATATCATTACACATCCTTGGTCACAGAAGCAATATAAAACATCATAAGAAATATAAACAAGGGGAACTGGGACTCAGGGAGAAAGAGAAAGTGTAATACTTAAAAAATGTAGATGAGTCAAAGCTCAAACATAATACATATCTTGTCCAACAAACATCTCAGTGAGGGCCAAGACAAGGTAATCGGGCTCACCCTCATAGCCAAATAGAACATAAGATAGTATATCAATGCATAGATAAGTGGAAAACATAAACCAAAGTCCCCAAAATAGAGGACTCACCAATAAGATTGGGATAGCATTTTCTAGCCACGTGGAGGAGGAGGAGGATCAACTTAGGCACTGACTCTTACATTGTGATATCATGTAGGCAAGAGTATACGTTAGTATGTTTAAATGTACTAAGTAAGTGGGATGTAATGCAACAAGAGACAAGCTTCATAATCAACATGCTTAATAATAGGCAATCGACATGATATAGCAATATCTCATGTATGATCAATGCATAAGTAAAACATGCTTAGGTAATCCATGCTCATATAGAATATCATATGTATAAAAGAGACAAAGCTATATTCCAAAGTATGAACCCCTTAGTAGGTTAGTGATGTTGCCACATAATCACTTAGGTGGATGAGTATTAACCCTGACCTAGGTTGATGAGTACAAACCCCTATCTAGGTTAATGATGATGCCACCCCATCACCCTGATGGATAAGTATTATGTCACATCCCAACCTAGGATCATGACCAGTGTCCGATAGGGACACCTAGACACATGCTAACTTTAAATTCCCAATGAAACCGACCTGGAAACCTACCGAAATTTTGGCAAAGTTTCATCTGTTTTATTAACTAACTGCACCTACAAAGAAAATCCAGCAGCAACCCAGACAACAATGCAAATATATATCCATTTATACATATACATAAATGCGGGTCGAC
>JAOTQJ010000091.1:16194935-16210123 GCA_025642045.1 Solanum sejunctum
CATACTTTCATGAACTAAAATCACTGTACAGTAAATTTCTCAATATACAAGACCCACATGTAAAATCAACTTTAAATCATGCAATATCAGTAAAAAGGAAGCTTAGGCACCATAGGTGGAAGGACCCAATGGTTCAACACTACATATCTTAGCTTTGGAGAACCCTTGAAAGAGATTGAAGATGGAGACTTGAAGCTTGAATGAAATCCTGGAAGAAATCCTGGAAGAAATCCTTAAGATTGGTCTTGAGTTTGGGACTTGAATTTAGGGCAAAATATGAGTCTAAGTGTTTGAGATGATATCAAGGAACATTAAAGATGACATAAGGGTGAAATAAGGCTAAGTATATGTATTTTCAAGTGTGGGAATCCTTAGGCCCAAGACTTGTAAGTCTTGGACCAAATAAATTAATGTAGGCACCAAAAACAACAAGGGCACATTGTAGAGGCGATGTGAAAACCCCATTGCAATCTGCATTTTCTGCACGAATATGTTCTCTTGGAAGCTCTTCTAACAAGCTTCTGACCATTTGAACTTAGTCTTCTTCTGAGTCAGCTTAGTCAAGGGAGCTGAGATAGAAGAAAAACCCTCTACAAATCGTCTGTAGTAACCTGCCAAGCCCAAGAAACTCCTTATCTCTGTGGGAGTTGTGGGCCTTGGCCAATTCTTTACTGCCACAATATTTTTGGAATCAACTTGGATACCTTCACCAGACACGATATGCCCCAAAAATTCTATAGATGCCAACCAAAACTCACACTTAGAAAATTTGGCGTATAGCTGCTGATCCTTAAGGATTTGAAGGATCACTCGAAGATGGTCTGCATGTTTCTCCTTGTTAAGGGAGTAGATTAGGATATTATCTATGAATATAATAACAAACATATCTAAGTATGGCCTTAACACCTGTTCATAAGATCTATGAAAGCTACAGGTTCATTCGTCAGCCTGAAGGATATGACCAAAAACTCATAATGACCATAGCGGGTTCTGAAAGCTATCTTGTGAATGTCTCTCTCTCTAACTTTAAGCTGATGATACCCAGATTTGAGATCTATTTGGGAGAAATTTTTAGCACCTTGCAGTTGGTTGAATAAGTCATCAATTATGGGAAGGGGATATTTGTTCTTTATAGTGACCTTATTCAGCTGATGGTAATCTATGCACATTCGAAGAGAGCCATCCTTCTTATGCACGAAGCGAACTGGAGCACCCTAAGGTGAGATGCTTGGTCTAATGAAACCTTTATCTAAGAGATCTTTCAGCTACAACTTTAACTCTTTTAGCCCTAAAGAAGCATTACGATATAGAGGAATGGCTATGGGCTGAGTATCTGAAAGAGTATCTATCCCAAGGTCTATTTCCCTGTCAGGAGGGACTCTAGAAAGATTCTAAAAAAAGACTTCTGGGAACTCATTCACAACTAGGACAGAATGAAGAGATGGTGCCTCAGCACGGGAATCCTGATCTTACTAGGTGGTATATACACCCTTTGGAAATTAACTTTATGGCTTTGAGATATAAGACAAACTGACCCTTAAGAAAGATTGGGCTACCACTACACTATAAGACTGGTTCATTAGCAAATTGAAATTTAACTACCCTGGTTCTGCAATCTATAGAGGCATACCTAGCATGAAGCCAATCCATGCCCAAGATGATATCAAAATCTACCACGTCTACTCCACCAAATCAGCTACAATATTCTTATGATAAACAAAGACTGGATAACCCTATAGATTCTTTGGGCTAAAATAGGCTCTCCAGTAGGAGTAGAAAAAATTGAAAGGCTCGATAAGGCATTCTGGGTTGACCCAAAACTTCACAGCTACATATGGGGTTACAAATAACAATGTGTCTCCTGAGTCTACTAATGCATAGAAATCATATTAAAGATTTTGAGCATACCCATAACCACACCTGGTGAGTTCTCCTGCTCCTGTTTGGTGCCCATGGCATACAAATAGTTCGTTGGAAATACTTGTTCCTACTGTAGTGCCCCTGTGAGGTAGCTTACCCTGCGATGCTGAAGAAACTGTCTGTGATTTGTTATCTGTCATATTCTACTTTCTCATAGGGCAATCCTTCAAGAAGTACCCTACTTGACCACATTTGAAACAACCATTTGTGCCTATAAAGCACTCTCCGGGATGAGACCTACCACACTCACCAAAAGTAGGATAATGGTTTAATCCTTGAGCTATGCTACCTTGGCTGCCCAGAGACATGCGGTGCTGTGATCCCTACTCATTCCTGACTTTTGGTGCAGGTACACTAGCGAATGAAGGTTTTGGTTCGACTATCTTAGGCTAAAAAGATGAGTGATTTCCACCTCCAGCCCCCCTCTTACTTGTTTCCTAGCCTAATGTCTTAGCCCTCTTGCTCTTAAACTCTTCCCTGTCCTGCATCTTCTCTTCCTATACTTGGTGCACATTCGTTATCAAGCAAGTTATATCCATATCCCTAATCAGCATAACATTTCTGCCTTCTCTCTTAGTCATTCGAGAGACCTCTGACATGATCTATCTTGGAACGTATGTCTGCCACCACAACTGGAGCATAACGAGATAGCTGAGTAAACTTGAGGCTGTACTCATGTACACTCATATTATCCTGCTTCAGATTCAGAAATTCCCTCACCTTAGCCTGCCTTATCTCTCTGGGAAAGTACTATCCCAAAAAGGCCTCCTCGAACACTACCCAACTAACCGCTGGTGCACCATCTGCCCCTCCTTTCTTTCTGCTAGTCAAACCAAAGTCTAGCTACCCCCTTGATCTAGTAGGCAACCAACTCAACCCACTCAGCATCACATATATGCATAACCTAGAACACTTTCGAGAGCTCCTCAATGAAATTCTCAGGATCCTTCTTTATATTAGACCTCGTGAATTCTAGTGGGTTCATCCTCAGAAGTTCCTGAACCCTAGCGGTGTTAGACCCATCCTTTTTGCCATCTCCCTAGTGACCTCCCTATGTAGTGACCACCTAAGCTAAAGTTTGGATGGCTTGGTGAAGCTTAGTGTTGGAGATATTTGCTTGTTGTGGCTGCTCCCCAAGCACAGCTGGACCTCTAGGTTCCATAAGAATTTGGCCAGGCCGGTTTGCATGTCTCATGGCTAGGCACCCTATGCCCCTTACTGGTTCGTTAGCTCTATAAGCAGGCATGATCTAAAAACACGGCATGAACACACGAGTTAGAAAGGATTTTACAAAGATATATACTCTGAAGCACAAGATAAAGAATAAAAATTAATGATGACACTTCCTAATGTCCTGTAGCCTCTCCATTATAGATGTAACATGCTTCACACCCATAATATGGAGTCTACTAGACATAGTTTCATAGACTCCCTAGGACTCTTGAACTCTGTGCTATGATACCAAGTTTGTCATGGCCCCAGCCTACACCCTCAACGTGGCTGACACTCGAAAACTATTTTTGGTCCCAAGCCAACAACTTGGCCTGGCTACTTACTCAGCGGAAGACTTAGACAATAGTGGAAAGGCTATAAAAGTAATAAGCTAAACAAGAATCATCTGCATAAACTGAATTTAAAAGTTCACAAGAAATAACTGAAATAAACTAGAATAGAATACTGACATGTAATCTATAGAACCTCTACTAAAACTGTCTGAAAAGACTATTAGGATAGGTCCTAGGTAGACAGAACTAAAATAAGTACAAAAATAAAACATAAGTAACACCAAGAGCCTCTGACTGAGAAGAGGCCTTACAAGATGGCTGGAAGCTATCTAGTTCTCAATGGAGTGGCTGTTGAGGAATTCTATCACCTGCGTCTGCATCATAAAACATGCAGGTCCTAAGGACGTTAGTACTTGGAATGTATGATATGTAAGATGGCCAAAATAGTAACACAGAATAACATGATATTTCTCAAAAGACATAAACATAACTCATAATGAAATAACAATAATAATAGATTCTTTGTATGCTGAAATTAACATGCTAAAACCTTGTGAGTAAAACATATCTTCTTAGCTTGGGGAGTTTCTCTAACCGAAAACCACCACGATGAGCTTCGTGCTAATACAACGTCTTACCCATGCTGCCAAAGCTGGCCCATACTTTTATTGGGTAGGGACGAAGAATTAGAGGAGTGGATCCATCCTAAAATTGGGCCATCTCAGTAGGTAATGAGGAAGGTACCTTGGTACAATTCTATCCTATGCTGGCTATATAGTTTGTGAGTTCAAGTAATTAATTTTACTTTTAGTCATATTGGTGCTCAATACTACTCTCTGAAATAACTTTTACATAACTCATAACTTAAAGGATATGAATATTCAAAAGATCTCTGGTCTTTCGGGGACTTAGCCCATCTTAACATTTCCAAAACTTTCTCATCTGGACTTTTTGGCTTGAGTGAAACTAGTATCAACTCAAGTATTTTGAAACATACTGGGTTACTTAGCTAAAATGCAAAAGTAGTTCTAAAAATGATTCTTAAACTTAACTCAAACTTTAAGCTTTATGAGTATTCATGAATCCCATGCAAAATTTTTACATAAGTTCATCCAGGGTTCTAAATCTTGGTAATAATACCTCAAATTAATGGTAAAGAAATCAAGAATCATAATACTTATCAAGAATCTATACATATGAACGAAAATTTAATGAACTTCACAGAAATATATGAACTTTGATCTCAACTAGTACTTGAAAATTCTTGGATGAAACTAACGTATAATTTCTAAAATATCCATAAAAATAGTTTTTTGGAGGGATTATATACCAGGGAAGAGAATTCTTGAAGAATTGAAGGAATTCTTGAGCCTTAACTAATGTTCTTGATTTTCTTGTGCGTGAGTTTTTTGAGAGCATTTTTGAAAGAATGAAAGTGAAAGCTATGCATTTAGGGCCTAAATTAGACTTAAAATTGACTAATTTAAGATTATGGGGTGTGAAATGGTTGAAACTACACTTTCCAATTAAATAAAAAAAAATTAGTTTGAATTTGTACTGGTGCGATCGCGCACCAGTGTAGATTTCCTGTTTTTTGCAAAATTCAATTTACGTCAAAATTTTGAAAAAACAAACAAGTGTGATTCTGCATCCCTAATGCATCATGGAAGGGACGCGAAAAGCTCGTTGCTTTATGAATTTTTGGAAATAATTAATTAGACTCAGTCGCGTTAAAATTGAGTCGAGACCATTTTCTGATTCAATTTTTTGCATTGATCATAAATTTGATCTCGAATTTGCAAATAAAGGATGGAAAGACGTGTTACACTCAAGGTCAATTCTAGAAGTATTTTAGTCTTTTCACTAGATGTTACAACTATTTAATGAGTAACGTGGTCGTATGAAAAAATGTAGAATATGTTGATACACTCGTCAAATAGAAAAGAAAGGATCTAGAGTCACAAATAAATAAATTAGTGAGTTATAGGGATATTTACTTTGAAGGTAAAGGTCAAAAATGTATCTTTTGAGAGTAGAAAATTGAACTTAAGCCATGTGATTTTATTTATTTTTTCTTTGATTATGGTGGTAGTGTTACATATCATTGATCTTGATTAAAAAACTGTTGTATGATATTTGAAAAAAAAATCTACATATGTGTATCTTCAATATGGTGATATGTTCATTTTGTGATTTTGTGTATGTTAATTAGTACATTGAAATTTTTAGAAGGGATACAGTAAGGTCGATAAAGAAGTTATCAATAATAAGTTAAGATATATGAACTCATAAATATTTTAAGGTATGAGCTAATATAGACAAATTAAAGAAATTGGGGTACAAGTTAAAATAAAGATTCTAGTTTTTTAATTGTGAGTGGATATTTTTTGTCACAATAGAAATTGGTAAGATAACAAATAATTGATTGTCTGAGTATTTAGCATTTGGAAGAACTTACATATAGTTTGGGCCATAAATTTAGTTATTTTGACTGTTGAAGGACCTAAAGAGGTGCTCCACTTAAAGTTTTAGTTTAGAGTAGAGGTAAAATGTCATATGTTATTTGTCAAAGAATAAAGTTGATAAGTGAATTGGTGAAGGAATAAGAATCTGATATATTCAAGAGTTCAGGATATCTAAAAATTGTGTCTTAGGAAGAATCTAAGAATGGTGAAGGAATAAGGCCTCCTGTGTAAACCCTTGGTTCAGAATTAAAGGTTTTACTAATTTTTCCTTTTGAACTCAAATATGATCATGCAATGTATACTAGTTTACCGCAGATTTACTATGACTTTATTAATGACTTTTATGCAGACTGAGTTTTGATTCGAGTGACAAATAATGATGGTTGAAATATGCTACATTTTTATATTGGTCTAGATTGTTCAATTATGATAGATGACTTATGAGGGCGCTAGAATATATACCTATAGCTCTACATGATTATTGAGATTTTTGAAGGGGTTAAAATTACTCTGTTAATAGGACTATATAGTTTATTATGATGCATTATATAGACACTTGATTATGAATAGAGGTTATGTGCTTATGATATGCAAAATTGTTAAGGTGACTGGATCGCTCTAGGTTTTGGCATGAGGTGTATGATAATTTGAGTAGTAGTTGAAATTTGGATGTGAAAGATTGCATGAAATTGACTTAGGTATAATTAAATAACTTTACCCTAATGAGAAAAATACTATCAAATTTGAAATTAACCTATCAGCTTTGTGTGTGATTTATATCTATAAAAAATGCTTAAATAAAAAGAGAGAAAGTCATAGTTTGAAATATTTGCAGGTGATAATGTGTTACTAAGAAGACTTTGATACTCGTACCAATTTGAGAGAATGGTAAATGACCAGTATGGCTATGATGATCTATTAGTATTAAGAACATTGTCTTTGATGCAACGTTGTGAGAATTATATGGAGTTGGATAAATTAAGTATATGTGCAATTGTATTGTTGATTATGAGTAGCAAAAAAAAGTTCAGAAAAAAGATGGGGCCAGATGAATGAGAATGCTTGATAGGGGCACTGTGAAAAGAGTATCTTGTATTATTTGACCTTAATTCTATGCATTATTATGTGACTACTTACTTTATTATGAGCATGTTTTAGAATATTATTCCTTGCCTATTTTCACTCATGTCTTCATGTTTGTAGACGGATCCTTATTGATGGATCGGGCGAACCAATGCTGAACTTTTTCTTAGTAAGATAGGATGCTTGTGTGGACTTGATTATTTTAATTATGATAGATTTAGTAGTGTTTGAGATAGTTGAAGTATACAAGTAGTTCTACATGCACAACTTTGCTTATGTGAATTTATAAAAGAGCTACCATAAATACTTATAGTTGTTCGACAATCTTAAGATTTATCTCATCATTGAGGTTATGTTCTGGCCATGTATGATTGAATACGAGACCTATTAGGTCTAGCTCTATAACTCTTAAGGTTTTTGTATGGTCAATGCTATTGATCTAGCATTTTTGATAGTGTTGTTAGAGGTTTTGTATGTTTGAATATATCATTTGCTAAGTGGTTACTTGATCCTCTTCTTCGTTGGGTCAAAAAAAAAAGAAAAAAAAATGATTCTCCATGATGATGTATTCAATATAAAGATCATATTTTGTAAATTAAGCTCATTGAAAGATCTAATAGTGACCATAGAATCTTAACGAGACCAATGATGGGTTGTGTATTAAGAGTGTGGGATAGTTGGTTTAGAGTCACTTTTGAGTATGATCGACATTGAGTTATGGACTAGTGATTTGTTATTTAGATCGGGTTTATGGGTTGCTTATGTAGCTTGAAAGTTACTACTAATTTATGTTATCAAGGTTTGATTCGAAAGTTCAGTTCTTAATAGTCCATTTTGATGGAATGTTCTTAAGGAGGAACTTACTTGGAGAGATGAATATTAATTTTCCAAAGATCATAACTTAGGATTTTGGTAATGTCGATTATTCCTCCTTCTCTTTCTTCTACCTTATGTTCGAGGATGAATATGATTTTTAGTGGTGGATACTGTAATAACCTGTTAGGTTATTTGGAGAACTACTCCTCTTACTTTCATAAAGTACCCCTCTCATAAATTTTAAATGGATACTTTTGAATTATTCGATAATTGTGATTATTTAATTAAGAAATAAATTTTTTAATAATAATTTTAGTAAGTGGGACATGAACCAAGTCCATAATCTATTTAACACCCCATGTACTTAAGCCACGGGTAAAACTGTAAAAAGAAATTTATTGATTCTTAGGTTATAACGCTATAGTAGTCGCTTAATACACATTGTGTGGCGATAGTTGAAGATAACCAAATCAAATCAGGTGAGATTTTAATCCGCTTAAATTCTGTGTATTCTTGCATATGAGTAGTATTATATTAATATTTATATATTGGATGATTAGTGAAAGAAAGGAGATAAAAGAAGTTATTTTAATGTTTGGGTGGAATGTCAGAAAATATAATTGATAGTTTATAGGTGATAAACATAAATATTTTTCATGGTAGTGACAATATGCAGTAAGTGAAGTGGGGGAAGTAATGATGACAAAATAGTACACTAGATAAGTTAGTAGAAACATATATTCTTTTCTTAATTATATGGGTTCATCATCCTGGGTTACGGTGACGGATCCTTATTTTCAGTTAATTTTATTTTATATTGACATAGAAGATTAAATTATAGTGGTATTGTATTACATAATAATTAACCTTAGGTTTGGAATTTTGGGGATTATCTATGGAATTGGTTAGTCTTTGAGCCTAGGCTACACGTATAGTAATATGGGAATTGTTAATTATAATTTATTTGACTAGATCGTAGTACTTTAAATTCTATTCGAAAGGGAAAGGCTCAAGTCCCTCAGTAAGTGTTTAATTATTAAGGAAAGTGAATTACTAGACTCTTGTTAAGTGTATAGAATCGTGTATTTCCTTGTTATTTGTATTTGAGATAAACAGGACTTGATGTCGGCTTGACTTGTTCTTATTAAATGGTCTTGATGATGAAAAGGGGATAATAAAATACAACTTGTTTATATATTGATATGTGAGATGCCGAGAATGATTTGAAAGATTTATTGATTTATTATTGATGTTGTCTCATGATCGTGGTGTTGGAAATTGTGCATTGTTAGAAAAATAGTCATCTCATTATTATGTATGTGAACATATCTAATTGCATTGATTATAAGACAAGATTGTGACAAAGGTTATACGAATTAAGGAGTAATAAGAAATTAAAGAGGATGTGCCATTTCGACGGTCGTGTCGCATGCCGTGATGAATACTATAGAGGGACATGTTGCACACCGCGATGGATACTGTAATTCAAGGAATGTGTCACACGCCTTGACGAATACTATGATTTGAGGGTTGTGTTGCACGCTGCGATGAATGGATGGACTAATAAGTCCCCCATGGGTCTCAGAGTTAGAGACCGCTGGTGTGTATCACTAGGTCAGACATGCATCATTATACTTGACATTGCATTGCACTACATTACATATCTTTATCTTTTATGAACTTGTAAGTGCCTTTTGTGGAACTTGTGATGAATGAACTTTATCCTTATATTGTTAATTTATAAATGTTGGTGTGATTATTGAACTATAGGTTATGTATATGGTGAACTGTTAGATTGGACTGATTTTATGTTGGTTGTAGTTGTGGCAGTCTAGTTGGAGACTTAGGAGTACTCGTAGCTGTATTACTTGACTTGTATTTAGGAGTTTGTTTGTTGGGTACCGTGTGGTTGGTACTCACCCCTTTCTTTTACATTTTTGTAGATTCTGAGCTCGAATCTTTGTGATACTATCTTTTCTCTTTTTTTATCTGAGGCTGTTTATGGAGATTAGTGAGGTAGCTATTTGTCATCACAGCGAATCCTCCTTCCCTTATTTATGATCTTGTTCTACTCTAAAGACAACATCATTTGAGACTTGTATTATTCTTTCAAATCTATAGTAATACATTAGAGGCTTGTGCACATGAGAATGAGGTTTTGGGAATTTTAAATTAAGTTGACGTATTATCCAAAGTTAAATTTTTATTTTTATTATCCTTCCGCACTTTATTGTTATTATTGGATTTTATGCTGACTTTTCTTGATGGGATAAGACGAGTGCCAGCACGTCTATTTTTGGACCGTGACAAAAAGATGACCCACTTTACTAGTCCCAATATCCTCTCATCCTAGAGACTCGCTTGACACCACGTGTTAGATGATGTGGCTCGCCAAGTCAAATATAGAAATCAATAGGATCATGCCTTGTGTTGAAATAACATGGCATTCCTATCCAAATCAAAGACTAATAAATATGTGCCGCATATGCAAGTGATGTGTCTCAACCAATCAAATATCACCATGTCACTTAAAAGGAAACATATTCTTATCTCTTTCCCTGCACCATGTCACCTTAAATTTGATTGGCCAGAAGAAAGCCTGATTCCATCATAGTTCAAGGAAACCTATTTTTATCACTTTTCTAGCACCATGTCACCTTAAATTTGATTGGCCAGAAGAAAGTCTGATTCCATTATGACTCCTCTATTCTATAACTACATTAAGGGGTCCTCCTAATTCAGAATTCACATCAAGAATCCTAACAAGAAGACGGAGAGAGCTCGCAGATCAAACGCACAGATTTCTCTACAAGCAACAAAAATTCAAGAAATCAAGAAATTATGCATTCAAGTTCAAGAACGCACCCAAATCAAGACCACTGGGTTCAAGAACAAGCTCAAAAGCCTTTGAATTCAAGTACAAATCAAGATCAAGTTCAAGAATAAATCCATATCAAATTCAAGTTCAAGATTATCAAATCTATATATCAAGATTAAGACCACCGAATTCAAGATCGAGCCCAAAAAGCTTGGCATTCAAATACAAGTCAAGATAAAATACATCAATTTTTTCAAGATTCAAAATCAAGCTAAAGAGACCTTGAATTTATATTTGAAAAGGCGAATCAGAGGATTCATAGAGATTGTAGAACTCATTTCTTAAAATAAAATATACGATTGTTACAATATTTTTCGTTCCTTGGATAATATTTTCTAAGACGTTAATTTTATTGTCATACAAATTCTGGCACGCCAAATGGGATAATCTTTACCTCTTATCTCAATTTTTCAAGAATCAAAGAACATTGAAATGGCTTCCATGAAGATCACCCAATTAACTTTCTCCAAGGCTATTAATTCCAAGTTCTCCACTAAAGTAGAAGGAATCCTGGGCATAACTTTTGGAAGTGTTAGAGTTGTTGCAAGGAGCAAAGCTTCTATGCTAGGACAACAACACTACGAGTGTTGTCCACACTAACTGTGATTTTGGATCTTCAACCCCAAAGGGAGCAAGTCCACTGCAAATGTTTCAGAAAGAGGAAGCAATATTGCTGAAAAGATCAAGCAGACTTTGGCTCTAGTTGAGGTCTCTAGTTCCAAGAACTCTACTGTAAAGAAAGAGCTAGACTCATCTAATGAATCTTATCCATGTGCATTGCTTAGTGTGATACCTCTGACGATCAATTTCCACGATAATCCATGCTACTCTTTAGTGCCTCCAACAGTCATGCAAGCGATGACAAAAAATGCTTCATCCATGAAGGAACAACTTGCAAACCTAGTAAAAATGTTTGAAACATTGACTAGTCATGTGCAACACCAAGAGACTCGCACTGATAAGTTGATAGATAGGATAGATGGCTAACTAGATAGAGAATCTATGCATACACCTAGAAAAGGTATTGACATCCAAGAAACTAAAAATTCTATGAATCAAGCACGACTATCAAGAAGCTACCAATTTTTGCCGAAGGGATGATCCCGCTTGATCAATTAAAGGAGTTCATTGAAAGGACCATCAAAGACAAGTATGAAGTCTCTGCCAAGTCTTCCCATGTGTACACGAATCCTTACACTATAAGGATTGATAGCCTTAAAATGCTAGCTGGTTATCAACCTCTCAAATTTCAAAAGATCAAAAGCAAGGGAAATCTGAAGCAACATGTGGCACACTTTGTGGAAACATGTAATAAAGTTGGGACCTATGGAGACTATCTTGTCAAGTAGTTCATTCGCTCCTTATAGGTGAATGCCTTTGACTGGTACACTAACCTTGAACCTTATTCAATTGATAGTTGGGAACAACTAGAACATGGGTTTCTCAATTACTTCTATAGCACAAGGCACATAGTGAACATGGTAGAACTCACAAATACTTGACAAATAAAGGATAAACTAGTCATAGGCTTCATAAATTGATGGAGGAACGTAAGTCTCCACTACAAAGATAGACTTAGTGAAACATCTGCGATAGAAATGTGTATCCAAAGAATGCACTATGGGCTTCTCTACATCCTATAGGGAATCAAGCCAAAGTCCTTTGAGGATCTAGGTAACCATGCTCACGACATAGAGTTAAGCATGTCTTCTACAGGGAAAGATATGATGTCGGTCCATGATCCCCGTAAAGGAAAAGACAAGCAGGAACCGAAGAAACGGAGCAAATTTATGCTCAAGAATGATAACAACCATGAATGTCAATGCATCTCCTATGAAATTTACTACTAAGGAGAGTACGAAGTAGAGTGTGAAGACAACCTTTTAGGTCATCTAAATTAGAAGTTGACTTTAAAGGAGATGCAAGAAAAAAATACCTTTTTTTGGATTATGATATTTCTCAAATATTTGATGAGTTGGTTGAACTAAAGCTTATCAAGTTGCCAGAGATGGAACGACCCGATAAAGCTAGAAAGACCGATGATCCAAACTAGTACAAATATCATAGACTTTTGGGTTATCCTCTTGAAAAGTGTTTCTCAGCGACAAAAACCCCGACCAACGTCCGAGGAACAGAACGAAGTGGCTCGAAAGCAATTAGAGTAGAGGAACGAAGTGGCTCGAAAGCAATTAGAGTAGAGGAACGAAGTGGCTAGAATGAAATTAGAGTAGAGGAACAACATCGTGTAATTTGCTAGGGAAGAAAAGATTATCCTTGATGATGAGAAAGCTAGTTCTAACCAAATCTCTATCACTTTTGGCTCGCTTAACCTGATCCAAATATATACCTTTGAAAAGGAGAAGTCCTTAAAGCCCCAAAAAATCCAAACTAATAGCGATGATGATGAAAGTTAGATTCTCGTGACTAGGCGGAGACACAACAATACAAGTTCATGAAGAGAATTATCTAGGAAACCGAATAGAGGAAGGGTGGTGAGGAGACCAAGGAAGCAAAAGCTAGTCATGCGTCCAAAGAAAGAAAAGGTAGAAGTGCATCACTACCAGAAGGCATAACATCCTATCACTTTTGCAGAGTTTTTGCTGAGTAGGTTTCATACTACAACTGTCCAAGACAACACCGAGGCATCATATTTTAACACCGACAAAGGAGAGACAATAGTGAAGATTCATCAAATATATCTCCCATGGATACAGAAGAAACAATGGGCGAAACCTCATCAAAAGCATCTCTCTTATCTTCTGAGAAACCTGTAGAACACTCTTCTTAAGAAACACATGGATATGATACAAAAATCATATTTACAGAGGATAATCTCCTATTTGGTGAAAAGCTACATAGTCATCCTTTGTACATGGTGGGTCATGTGCTAGAGAACAAGATAAAGAGAATCTTGATTGATAAAGGATCTGTGGTTAATATTCTGCCCATACATATATTGAAAGAACTGGTCATCACAAATGCGGAACTTAGTGAAGATCATATATTAATACAAGGATTCAATCGAGGTGCCAGAGGTCTATAGGCTCCATTAAGTTAGAAATCCATATTGGTGATTTGCGATCTACTACATAGATGCATGTGGTCGATGCAATGACTTCATATAAAATATTGCTTGGTAGGCCTTGAGTTCATGAGAGCAAAATTATCTTATCCTCTTAATATCAATATTTGAAGTATCTCTAAGATGGAATTGAAAGAAAAATAATAATCTTTTCACTGAAGTTGAGTCATACTTTGCTAATGCAAAATTCTATCTGAAGAATTATATTGTGAAGGAAGCAAAACTTGACGATGTCAAATTGACCAAGTCCAATATGCTTGCCAGTAAAAGAACTGATGTAGTGGTTGGGAAGGTCAAGACTAGTATTGGGGAGTTAGAGTCCTATCTAGATAAAGCGAAGATCATGTCCTCGAAAAAGCTAACTTTTGTACCCCTTTATGTTTCAAAGGTAAAGAAAGAGGCAGGTCAATGATCTGATATTCAGGGAAATGTTCAAAGCTACTGGGAGAGTTTGTGGCTCAAAACCTACCTCAAGATATGCCACTCCCTATAAAATGTACAAAGGTCTTTGATCCAAATGCTTACAAGTTACTTACAAAGGTTGGATACAACCTTAATATGCCATCTAAATGAGGGAAACTCCCATCAAATGATTTCACTAGGAAAGTGTGCAAAGGTTTGGGCTATAGCCAACCACCTCCAGTCCGTATTTACATAAGAAGAGCAAATAACAATTATAACATAAGTGAAGATGAGTATTCTTCTTCTTCTAATAAAAGGCCTTCTGTCTATGGTCGACTTAGAAGACCCATTACAAGAACTTCTGTGTTCGATAGGTTGGGACAATTGAAGAACGGAAATAAGAAGCATCGGAGAAGTTACCTAAGGGTGACAACACTTGCTCCGCTTATCCAAAAGGATATCCAAAGCATAATTCCCTCTAGGATAAAGAGAAAAGTGGAACTCATAGCTTCATATGAAGAGGTGCTAAAGGCAGAGACTCACACCATGGTTTACACCAAAGAACGTAAGGAAGATGAAAAAAGTGTAGGCTCCTCATATCATATTGCAACTTTGAGGGAGTTCGATGCCTCATCTCAAGTAAAGCTTGATGGAGGATCAAAATACATTACTTAGTGTTACCATATATCTATTAGTGAGAATGATCCATAAGAGGAAGAAGATGTTGGAGATGCTCCACCAAAACTGGAAGAAAGAGTGAAAGCCACGATAGATCCTTTAAAGGATGTTAACCTTGGCACTGATGAAGATCCAAGGCCAACTTACTTAAGCGCTTTTCTCGAAGTTGAGAAAGAAAATGCTTATACGAATCTACTCTAAGAGTATAAGGATGTCTTCTCTTGGAGTTACAAGGAAATACCTAGCTTAAATACTAAAATAGTGGTCTACCAATTGGCAGTCAATAATGGTGCTCATCCTATGAAGCAGACCCAAAGACGTTTTAAGCCAGAGTTGGTCCCATTGATCGAGAATGAAGT
>JAOTQJ010000091.1:16232423-16250129 GCA_025642045.1 Solanum sejunctum
AGAGAGGTTAAAGTTTCCAATATTGCATCATAAGTGCTCCAATTTAATCTATAGTTCACTTAGGCCCCAAACTTTTCTATTTTTAATCCAATCAATTACTTCCGACTCAAACTTAATTTAACAAATATGGGGTCTAACAACTCCTTTTTGCTTCTTTAAGTGATGAAGATTCTTCATCGCTAATCGATCCATGTGAACTATCTCCTTATCGAGTTCTTGAACTCCCCCTTTCTCTT
The DNA here is from genome assembly GCA_025642045.1 of Solanum sejunctum. Lineage (NCBI taxonomy): Eukaryota > Viridiplantae > Streptophyta > Magnoliopsida > Solanales > Solanaceae > Solanum > Solanum sejunctum. The sequence goes on from JAOTQJ010000091.1 coordinate 16,232,660, forward strand.
TGCTCCTTGACAATTGCATTATCTAGAAACATACTTGTGATGAAAAAATTTGAAACTCCGGAGTTTAATAGTTTAGAACTCTCTCCTTCTGATGTACCTCTATTATACAAAGATGGTTCATCATTATCAACTCTAGTGATCCAACCATTAATTTTCTGCGAAGCTTCAATATCGTAATTGGATGATCCACACCTGATTCTATTTTTGTCTCTTCAATAATTAGTTTATCAACTTAAAACCTTTCAAAAATTATGTCATCTCTTTCTCCACCTAAAATTTGGCCTTCAAGATCCACTTCTTCGTATTTCTTATCTTTATCTTCTTCATTGGCTTCCAGTGTTTGATCTTGTTCAACGATTGACCTCGATATGACTAATTATTGGTAAGATACTTTAACTTTTAATGCATCTCCTTCAATGTTTTCTTCGTAAAGGTTACTACTAGCATAAATAGTTTCAGACACTGCTTGTTCAAAGTCTTCTTCTTTGATTTCTTTGATAGAAGCTGCCATGTCATCAATATGAACAACTTCAATAGTTTCTTGCTTTATATGGATGACATCACTATCTTGCTTCTTCACGTGATCGACTGCATTATATTCTAAATCCTTGATCTAATCTCTTTCAAGATTGATAGAGACCATAACATATATTTCTCGAGCCTCAGCTAAGAAACACCTTCCCCAGTCTTCTTCTTCTTCAGTAGCTTTTTCAAGTTGAGTCATATTACTCTCCTTAACTCGACAATATCTTTTTATCTGTCCTATATTACCACATAGATAGCATCAGGGCGACTTCTTGATAATTAGAAGGTTCTTCCTCTTTCTGGTGAGCTTGAACCACTTGAGGATTGATCATGTAGCACATTTCTTGCCTTTTCCTTAAAATTCCTCTTATTGGCTACAAGAACAATTCCTTCTCCTTCATTAACAAATACACTAACCAATTGTTTGGCTAGTAACCTTGTAATGACAATAAATTCTCAAATTCCTCTAAGGATGGTTGTTGAGCTCATCCTTGAATTGACGTGATAAATGGAATATATTCAGGCATCAAACCATGAATGATAATTCTTTTCATTCATTCTTCAAAGATATCATCATCCGAATTTAACAAAGATATCTCAAAAAAATAAGTTCTTAATCTTTAAAAAATACTGATTGATAGAGAGATTACCTTGAATGGTGTTAGCCAATTCATTCTCCAATATCTATAGTCGAGCTTCATTTTTCTTATTAAGCAATTGATCTATAGTATTCCATATTTCATGAGCTGATTTACACCTTATAATATGATCAAATAAACTGGAGGAAATTATCATATTTAGGATAAAATCTACCTTTGTATTAATCTGCTTTTAGTTCTTGTATGCACGGTTATTCTTCGATCTATCATCAGGAGGACTTATGTTACTTCCATTAACAACATCCCACAAATACTCACCCCACAAGGTATGACTCCATACATATCTTCCATACCTTGTAGTTGGACTGATTCAACAATTTCATCCCCAGTCCATTAACATGACCGCTAAAGTCCATCTAGATAAACTAGTTAAATCAACAACTATCTCGATATTGAAGTAAATCCACAAGCCAATATATGGTTATGACTCTGATACCATGTAGCAAAATATAGCAGAAAAAAGTATAATCAAGAAACCTTCTGCTAGCCCAAGATTGTTAAATAATATTGAAAAATTCAACTAAAGAAGAGGAATCTTTGTTATGAGAGAAGACCACTTGACTTGGATTCAACTTTTTGTTGTAGTTTTGGGTTGTTTACAAATGCCAAAGGTTATCCTTATTTATCCTAGTGTAAAGATAGTTTTAGATATTATTCTACAAGAAATATCTATATACTATCTCCTAAATATCTAACAAAAATCTAGATTATTCTATAATTTACTATAAATATCTTTCTAAAATATCTATACTCTAAACTTTCTAGATTTTTCCTAAATACAAATATCCAAGATATTATAATACAAAATTTTAGAAAGACTTCCTAAATATCTAAGATATTTTTTACCTCCAAAAATCATCTTTATTTTTCACAATCCATCGATTACTTTTTAAAAAATTAACTTAAAGTTTTTTTTATACTGCAGCAACTATGTCCCTCATATTACCCATGCTTTTATTTTCACATATTTTGAGTGATTTATTATTAATGTGATAAAGTTTGATAAATCAACTAACAAAGTCATTTTTGTAAAAAAAAAAAAAATATATTATACACGAAACCTAATCGCCTTCTTCTTAAATTAATTATTTAATTTTGTTAAAATATAGATGTAATAATATAGAAATTAAATAATTTATTGTTTGAATCCAAAAAGCTTATGGACAAGGTCGAGTTTTTCCTTAGTTTGATAGGAAAGATCCAGTCAAGACGTACAAACGGACAACATGTAATAACCCTCTAAGTCATTTTCTTTACTTTTGATAGCATCAACGTTTGGAGATTTCATGCACTGACCCCAAGTCATATATGAATTATTGTGGCTAACAGTTCGGTCACCTAGTCATTCGTCTTGTGCAAGTTTTTTGTATTTGAAGCTCTTGAAGTTTGAAGGGTTGACGTCGGTCAAAACTCTAGGAAGATGCCTCATAATGCAATTCTGACAGTTCTGTTTGCTTTGAAATATCAAGTTTGGTCTAGAATGATCTTTGGTTCGAATCTCAAAGTTTTCAAGCTCATTTTGAGCTCCCTTGTGGAATTTATCTTAAAATAGAATTTGGATGTGTTACCCTCTTTCCATCGGGAGTACCTTTATTTGAAGTTTCAACATTTCTATTGACTCTGGAATTTTGAATTTGGTGAGGAAGCATATGTTACAATCGAAAATTGAGGTCATCATGGCACACATTCGAAAATCACCTTGATGTGTAATACAAAAAGTAAATCACATACGACTCTCAAAAGGAGAAGTTAGGTCACAAACAAAAAGAAAAGAAGTACAAAGATGAATATCACTAAAACCTAATGTTATAAGTGTAAAGAGAATCTAAGACAACATTAGATTAGTAAGTACATCACAAGTCCCTAAAATATAGTTAAGCCTAAAATAACATATGGGACTAATGGTAATTCGAAAGACAAGATCTCACCATTAATTTGAAATAACGTGTTTTCTAGAGGTGACCAACAACCATGAGGAGTACCTTAACTAGAATCTGCATAAAAATGACATAGAAGTAGGGGTGAGTAAAATGCACATGTATTCAGTAGGTTCAACTGACTGAGTATAAGGAATTAATTAAACTTGTGAAATAAACTAAGAAACACTTTCACCTGCATATAGAAAAGTCCTACTCTGCCATTGGTGCTTCTAATTTATATAAAACGATGCCAGTAAAGTAAATACATAAGGTCAGAATAATATCAAATATCATTAGATAAATCAAGTACTCAAAAATCAATGCAATGCAATGAAATGATGCAATGATATAGTGGTATGATGGAATCAAGATTGTTGCACAATCTATCATACATACCATGTTGAGCTAAGGCTTCTAAACAAGGACACATAGGGGTCTCATAGTCCATATATGAAATCACAATCTCAATATCTTATCAATTTTCCACCTAGCTCGTGGTCAATGATATCATAAGTGTCTCCTTTTCTTTCTCAAAAAGAATCTCCACATTCCTCAACTTCCCAATATCAATGATACGATGGATATGGATAACTAAATCACAACATAAACGACATGGAAGCAATAATCAACTCAACATGTATAAAAAGATTCAAAGTTCTCGAATTATAATATATTATACACGTAACTTAGTCTCCATTTTCTTAAATTAATTATTTAATTTCATTAAAATATAGATGTAATAATATATAAATTAACTAATTTCTTATTTAATTAAAAATTACTGATGGAAAAGATCGGGGTTTTCCTCAATTAGATGGTGAAGATCCGGTCAAGTTGTTTAATAGAAAAATCAACGGACAACCTATAATGACCATCTAAGTCATTTCCTTTATTTATTGGTAACATCAATTCTTAGAGTTTTCATGCACTGACCCCAAGTCAAATTATCACGACTCGAGCCTATGGACTAAGAGCAACATGGCGAATGGGAATCCGAGAGTCCCAAAATAAGCCATCAAGTATCCATAATCACATCAATGGTTCGAAAGTGTAATCAAAATGTAAACACACAATTTTAGGGGATAAGAGAAAAGGACTCACACTATGGGGATGTCATAGGGAATGGGAGTAACATGAATTCACCAAGCACGTAGCACATAAACACTAAGGGGTGAGTAAATATGACTCACTCTATGGGGGTAATACGGGACTTAATCTTTCATATTATGCATATAACGATATCATAACACTCACAACAAAATCGCATAATGATAATCAATAGATAGCCAAAGCCATAAACATAAACTCCAATCATAACACTTAGCATATAATCATAAAGGAGTTTATAAGACGTCCAACATTGCCTCTAGTCATAAGATAGAATGGGGGCCAAGACATACCCAGGGCTTACCCTCAAGTGAACAGAATAAGTAGAACACCATAGGTATAGGAGTGGTCATTTGTCTTGGGAAGACAGGACTCAACACAGCAAGCAAAACTTAAGAACCAAGCTAGGCATCGTATGGTGGATGAACGTAGTCCTCGGTCCCTCTATAGTTAGATCATGTAGGCAAAAGTATGCGTTAGTACATTTGAAAGTACTAAGTATGCATTAGTACGTTTGAAAGTACTAAGTGTGCTGGCATGCAATGTATATGACTTACCAAACCTGCATTCAATGTTAGATGACAAAGGCACATAATATGGAAGGAGATATATAACAAGAGACATAGTATACGATCTTCCATGAAACCAATGATGCATGGAAATGCACAAATGGTCATATGTAGTGTGGATGGACTATAACCAACAAATCAAATTCATGCGAGCTATAATACGAATTAGTCTGATAAAGACCTCCCATTGGTCAGAGAAGATTACTTGCCAAAGGTAATCTATATCACACCTTACGACTCAGTCTTTTTGGTGGATGGACACCTTTCTTATGACCCAGTCTTTTTGGAAGAATTTCTAATGTCATATCAATCAATAAATGAATAACCATCCTTATGACTTGGTCTTTTCAGTGATGGCTACCATTCCTATGTTGGCATATAGTTTGAGAAAAGGGAGAGGGCCCTTGGGGACAACCCTAACGCCCTCAATCCATCGGTGCTAAGTCAAAACATCCCACGAGAATACTTATACATAATTCTTTCAAAAGAGGCAATAGTCATTTTAAATCATTTCCCATGCACAATTAGGTTTAGAAGCGAAACACATTTCATAATCATTTGTACTTGGGCTCAAAAGTGGAACCATAGTTTATAATCATGATACTCATGCATAGGAATAACTCATGCACATAAAAATATCGTGCAAGCACCTAATATGCTCAAAGATCTAATAATAATAGACATTTATGTGATCATATTCTTGTCATAACCAATATCTTAGCAAAAATTATTTACATAAAAGTAATTGGGCTTAACCCACTTAATAATTTTCGTAAATTCAATGCTCATGAATGCATATGCTATGAATGAGATGTGAATAGCATGGGTAATATAGATTCAAACTTAAATCAATAAGACATTACGAAATTCAAGTACAAACATGAGTAAAATTCACATTTAATCATAGTATAGGTTATATATGCATAAATCAAGTTTAAAAGGGGACATGCACATTCATAACTCCATAACTTCAATTCAAATCATCATATTAGGGCTTAAATCAACTTAAAATCATCAGTAAAGCATAACGCATACGTCAATTGAATTTAATAAATTGTAATATTAAAAAACCATATTTAAAGTAAGCTAAATTTCATGAAAATCACTTGAAAAAAGTTTGGGTCTTCTTGGTTGAAAGGGACCAATAATCAATTCTACATACCTTAACTAATAGAGAAGATGCAAGAAAAAATTTGGTGAAGAAAGAGTCCTTCCTTGATCCCCAAACTTAAGACCCACAAGAGGTCTCTGAAAGAGACTTGAGAGAATTTCAAATGTGAGAAATGAATCTGAATGAGAGGAATGATGTTTAGGTCATTATGAAGTCTTTACGTAGTATAAGACGTCACAAAAGACCCTTAGAATAAACCATAAGTACGAAAATACTATTAATGAAAAGAGCTGAAAATTATTTTAGGAAACAACCCCTCTACTTCTATGAGGTAGCGGTAAGGTTTGCGTATACTCTACTTATGGGATTTCACTAGGTATGTTGTTGTTGTTATTGAAAAGAGTTAAAAATTGAGCATTTTCTATCTTAAGGGCACTCACACGATCTGTGACACCCCACATGGACCATATACATGGTCGTGGTCCAACACTTAGAAAAATACACTTGACGAAGGTCCAAAATAGTAATCCCATACTTAGAATTTTTCAATGAAATCATCCTCACAGAAGGCCACATAGGCCATGAAACTGCACGTACCTATCCACTTAGAAAAATTTCCACGGCGAAGTTACGAGACGTTAATTCTACACTTAGAAAAATTTCACTCCAGAAGTCATACGGGTAGCCACATGGGCCGTGTCACTTTACACGAGCCATGTGCTTGTGTAAGGACCTAGATCTTTGATGCTTATGTATGTTGTTTAAGGTCATCATGGGCCCCCTAAGTCAATCAAAATTTAAAGGAATTTTCGTTGGCTAAGTTCTACACAAGTACTAGTAGAAGGGTCAAATTTAAAGGAGAATAACTTTTAGCACACTTGAAACTGGGTATCCCACGATATTTCGGAGAAAATACTTTGAGTTAGATTTGTAATTAACTTTGTTTCACCTCATTCCAATTTCAGACGAAGGAGTAATGATCGTTTTTGTGAGACCCTCCTATGTAATGATCTCCACGGACAATGTGACCTTGGATGAACTATTTGGATCGATTAGGCTAGAAAAGGCCATTTTTGGCCTAAGGAATAGGATTACCTTTGATTTATCTTTGTAGCGCACTTGGTTTCACCTCATTTCGATGTCGGATTAAGGAGTTATGATCATTTTGCATGAGACCCTCTTGTGCAGTGATGTCAAACAGATAGCTTGACGGGCAGTGATGCCTTTGACAGGCCGTTTAGGTTAACTGGGACTGGAAAGGGCCATTTTTGGCACTAAGAAAGGTGACACAGCTACTAGCATAGGCAGTGTGGCTTGCTACTGGCCGTGTGGATGGGCACAAGGCATGTAAAGGAAAGCTTGTTGGACTTTTTGAAAATTTTCGTTAAGGGTGGTGTGACGAGCATGCTTGACGGGTCATGTGGGTTTGATGGCCCATGGAACATGGGCAAGAAGTGGCGTGGCCACATTTTCATACCTAAGTGTGGTGCAACGGACCACTAAACAGATTGTGAAGCATCACACGACCCGTGAATTAGTCAGTCAAAGTGACGAGACGTGAAAATTTTCTAAGTGTTCCCAACTCCCATTTATTTTTCTAAATCCCTTTTGATGGGCACTCCACACAACCCGTGGAGTGCCACATAGCCAGTCAAGCCTCTAGCGAGGCCATAATTTGTCAAATTTTCTATCTGTTTACTAATGGTATTTTCGTCAATTTTAATTACTCTAATGACCTTTTTAGACTTCCAATGCTATCTTAACCTCACCAAAAGACATAAACCCTATTCCAAAGGATCAAACTCATTACTTTCATCTCAAATACACTCTCAATTCTCTCAGAAGTCTCCATCAAGACCCCAATACAAATTCAAGAAAACTCAAGAGCAAGCTTTGTATCCAAGACCTACTTCCAAACTTCAAGCATTTTACAAGTCAATTTTTAAGAAACTCAAAGTCTTAGTATGTGCGTTAATCCTTGGTTCCTTCCAATCAAAGAGACCCAAAATTTATTTTCAAGAAAACCAACATGGATTTTGCTTACTTTAATTTGGGGTTTTGAATATTATGAATCCTAAAATTCTATTGATGCATGGGTAGTTTTTATTTGATGATTTTAATGTGATTTAAACCATTATATGAAGTTACTTTGGCTTTATGAAATTACAAGTATGCATGTCCCTTTTTAAAAGCTTATCTATGCATGGGTGAACTTATGTTGGATTTAAATATGGATTTAATTATGTACTTACTTCAATTTCACCTTATATTGTTGATTTAGATTTAAACCTAATTACCCATGCCTATCTCATTATTAATTCATAGCATATGCATTCATGTACATAGATTAATATGGGAATTATATTATGGGTTAAGCCCAATTATGTTCTGTGATATGATTTTGATAAGATATTGGTTATGACAATATTGTGATCACATATATGTCTTTGATTTTGGCTCTTTGAGAAGTTTGGATGCTTGCACCATTTTGTATATGAATGGGTTATTCCTATGCATGAGTATTATGACTATGAAACTTTGATTTTGATATTTAAGTCTAAGTATGAATTATTATGAATGGTGCTTGAATGGTGCTTGGATTTCAAGCCTAATTGTGCATTTAAATGATTTGAAAATGACTATTGCTTCTTTGAAAGTATGTATATGTATATTATAAATATTCTTGTGGGATGACGGCTTAGCATCGATGGATTAAGGGGAGTGCTCTCTTTCCTTGAACTATGTGCCTAACATAGGGTCCTTTCCGAAATAGAATGTGTTCCCGTAAGGAAAGGTCTCCAATCCAAAATAGGATGTGTTCTTGTAAGGAGAAGAAATTATTTGATTTGATTTGTCATTTGTGGAAATCCTATTTGAAAAAGGATGTGTTCTCAGAAGGAAGGTTGCTTCATATCAAATGGGATGTGTTCCCGTAAGATGAAGTATGTTTACCTTTGGCAAGTAGACCACCTCTTTACCAGTGAGGGGTATTCATCGGGATTTTAGTAATATCTCACTTGGTCTTACTCATGTCGGTTAAGATCATATTCCACTACAAATATGAGCATCATTTGCATTTTATGCATCATGAATTTCATGGCATCTTGTTATATATACATTCCTTGTTATATATCTCTTTCGATAGTATAGGTCATTATCATCAAATATTAATATGCAGGTTTTGGTAAGCTACATGCATTGCATCTCGCATGCTTAGAACATTCAAATGTACTAACACATACTCTTGCCTACATGATTTTTACCTTGTAGGGACCTGGGACCTTGATCATCCACCATTCAATGCTTAGCTTGGATTTTGGTTTTTCTTGTAATGGTGAGTCCTATCTTTCAAGGACCAACCATCACCCATGTATATATGTTACCTCTTCATATTTGTACTTGAAGGTGAGCCTGGGTATGTCTTGGCTCCCGATCCATCTATGTAGATGCATTACTGGACACCTTGTAAACTGCTTTACGATATATGGTATGAGTTATGGTTAAGTCTATGTTATGTATTTAGTTACTTTTAAGTACCAATATGTGACTTGCTCTTACGTTGATGAAAAGATCCTAAGCCCCGAATTACCTGCATAGAGTGAGTCCTATTTTTCCATCCCTTAGAACTATGTATTAATTGTTGATTATGCTTCCAAACTGATGATGCGAGTTTTGGTATCTTGAGGCTTGTTTGGGGACTCTCGGGTTCCCATACGCCATGTTAAACCTAGGCCCTAGTTCCAAGTCATGACAAATATGGTATCATAGCGCTAGGTTTGTAATGATCCTTGGAGTCCAACATGACATGTCAAGTAGAGTCCTAATCATAAGTGGAAAGTGCACCACGCCTATGAGTGGGAGGCTACGATGACGTTCTAGGAATTGTCTCACTTCTTCATGCCTTATATCGTGATGTGAATAGTTAGTTTAGGTTCTTGATCTTGATGGTAACCTTACGCTATTACAAAAGATGTCTCATGGTAGACCTGGATGTGAAGTGGCCTGGACACATTTTGTGCCTAAGTGTGGTGTAATAAACCACTAGACGGACCGTGAAGCATCACACGACCTGTGAAGTGGTCTGTCAAAGTGACGAGATATGAAATTTTTCTAAGTGTTCTCAACTCCTATTTATTTTTCTAAGTCCCTTTTGACAGGCACTCCACACGACCCATGGAGTGCCACACGGCCAGTCAAGCCTCCAGTGAGGTCACACTTTGTCAAATTTTCCATCTGATTCACTAATGGCATTTTTATAAATTTTAATTACTCTAATGACAATTTTATACTTCCAATGTTATCTTAACCTCACCACATCGGACAATCCATCTTGAAAGAATATGTCCCACATCAGCAAAATACAAGAGAGATATTGGGTATATAAAGTAATGGACTGGCCTATATACTGTGAGGCACCTTTTGTGGTGAGCCCGAAAGGACAAATCCATGATGGGCTAGGCCTAAGAGTGGACAATACTTCACAATGTTGGGCCAGGTCATTACAGATGGTATCAGATCCACTCTTATGTTAGCCTCGTCGATGTGGGGCTAGAGTTTAACTGAGTTTAGGCAAATCTCGGTGAGGCGGGGCAAACCTCAGTGCTGAGTCTAGGCAAATCCCATGTGGTGGGTGAAACCTCAATGAGGACGCTGTGTCTATAGAGGAGTGTATGTAACAACCCATCTTGAGTTTAGATATCCCACATTGGCAAAATACAAGAGAGATGCTGGGTATATTAAGTAATGGACTGGTCTATATACTGTGAAACACCTTTTAGGGTGAGCCTCAAGGGATAAATCTGTGATGGGCTAGTCCCAAGAGCGGACAATACTTTACAGTGTTGGGCCAGGTCATTAAAACTTGGATGTGTCACTACACTTGGTCTCAAAATTATGGGATTTCAAGCCAAGGACACCATATGATCCGTGAAGTGTCACAAGGACCATGAGGGGTCTAAATATGGTGTGGCTTATTTAAAAATTCCACTCTTAAAGGCTAACACTCCTCTATAGGCCAAGGTCACTTCATGGGGGCTCTACACAGGCCTTGTGACCTCACACGGACTGTGAGGGCTCACATAAAGTGTCACCTTTGTCCCAAACTTTTTGAAACCAAAATTTTCAAGCTCTAATGAATACGTACAACGTCTAGGTCATAAGATCATCGCTCCCTTGGGAACATTAGTCCTCGAATGTGCAAGAACAAGGCTTTAAAGGCTTGACTTAGTTCATGAGACTTCAAATTACAAGATGCAATGCATAGTTCATACTTGAAAATCATAAAGCCATTAAAACTTATATCAACATGTATTCAAATCATTCAAAACTTCTTGAAATTCATTTTCGTGCATATGTATGCATGTCATACCATGAAACTCAAGAGTAAAAGCATTTGGACAACTTGGAAAAAGGAAGAACCTATTACCTTAGGCTTGAGTAGATTGGAAAATATAGAGGTATCATTTCATTGTCCAACTCTGTCTCATGTAGCACCTCCACACGTTGATTTCTCCAAAGCACCTTAAATGAAGCCACATTCTTGTTACAAAGCCGCGTCACTTGCCTATCCAAAATATCCATCAAAAGTTTCTCACAAGATAAGTTTTTATCAACTCGACACCTTCCAAAAGCATAATAGTACTAGGGTCACCAACCAACTTACTTAACATAGACACATGGAAGATTGGCTGAATAGAGCTCAAATCCGAAGGTAATTCCAACCTATAAGCCACATTCCCAACTTTCTCAACAATCTCATAAGGGTCGATATACCAGGGAGTTAGCTTGCCTTTATTGTCAAAACACATTACACCCTGCATAGGTGAGACCTTCACATACACCCAATCACCCACATAAAACTCAACGTCCCTCTTTCTAGCATTCGAATAAGACTTTTGGAGACTTTGGGTCATTTTTAACCTTTCTCTAATTAATTTCACCTTCTCCATAGCATCCACTACCAAATCAGGGCCAATCAAAGCCATCTCTCCCAACTTACCTGATCAGAGACCTATATCTCCTATCATACAAAGCCTCAACCAGTGCCATACTAATGCTAGCATGAAAGATATTATTATAAGCAAACTCAATGAGTGAAATATGGTCATACCAATTACCCTTGAACTCTAACACACAAGTCTTCAACATTTCCTCCAAAGTTTGAGTTATCCTTTCAACTTGTCCATCGATTTGAGGATGAAAGGTGATGCTCAACTTTATCTTAGTACCAAGTCTCATTTAAAATGACCCCCAAAAGTGAAAAGTAAATTGGGTACAAAGATCCGATATGATAGACCTAGGTATCCCATGCAACCTCACCAACTCTTGGATGTACAACCTTGCATAGTATTCAGCACCAAAAGTGGTCTTGACTGGTAGGAAATGTGCCAACTTAGTCATTCAATAAATGATAATCCAAATAGAATCGAATTGCCTTCGGGTCCAAGGCAAACCAACCATAAATTTCATATTTACATCTTCCCACTTCCATGTAGGGATCTCAATGTCTTGAGTCAAACCATCAGGCCTTTGATGCTCTACTTTTACTTATTGACAATTAGGCATACAGACACAAACTTGGCAATATCCTTATTCATATATGCAATTAGTACACCTCCCTCAAATCCCCTTATATCTTAATAGATCACGGATGAATAGAATAATAAGAGCTATGGGATTCACTCATAATTACCCTACAAAGATCATCCATGTCCAGAACATATAACCAATCTTGATACTGAAGCACACCATCTCCCCCTTGGGAGAACACCTTTATTTTCTTTTCGGCAACCAACTTCTTCAATTCAACCAATGATGGATCTAGATCTTGCTTAGTCTTTACATCAATAACCACTGGAGACTCGGCCACATTTTGAACATGAATACTGGCATCATTAGAGTCAGCCAACCTAACACCCAACCTAGCAAAACGGTGGATATCCTTTGCTAACTCCTTCTTCTCTTCCTCAACATGAGCCTTCCACGGGATGATATTGTACACTCATATCGTAGTCCTTAAGGAGCTCCAACTATCTCCTTTGCCTCATATTAAGATTCCTTTGAGTGAACACATATTGCAAGCTCTTGTGATCGGTCAAAACATCAATATGCACCCCTTACAAATAGTATCTATAAATTTTCAAAGCAAATACCATCACTGCTAATCTAATATCATGAGTTGGGTAGTTATGCTCATTCCCCTATGTGTAAACATTTAGAATATCATAAAGCCTCATATTGCTAGTCCCATATGTTTAAACATTTAGAACAGGGTAAAGTCTCGTATTATTGGTCCCCCTATATTGAAACATTTAGAACAACGTAAAACCTCATATTGTTGGTCCCATATGTTTAAAAATTTAGAACATTGTAAAGTATCAAATTGATAATCTCAAAGCAAGGACATAAAACACATCCCTTCACACCTCGAGATCAAATTCTTGTGTTATAGAATCCATAAAGCACCAATGTCACTTCCTTTGACATAAAAAAAGAAAGAAAATGGATGAAAAGAAGAAGAAGAAAATCATAGCTCAACAAAGGCACCAGGGGTTAGATTTTAACTTTGACTAAAAAAATATGAAGAAGTACACCCTATTTATAGGGTGTTGTTCAACAAGAAAAAGGAAAAAAAAGACGGAAAGAATGCAGAAAAAGCAAAAAAAAACGGAAAAAAGTAAAGAAAAGGGGACAAAATAAAAGAAAAACCAAAAAGAAAAAGAAAAAGTGGTCAGGACCATGTAAAAAGAGAAAAAAAGAAAAGCAAAAACAAAGAAAGAAAAAAAGGAAAGAGAAAAAGTAAGAAAAAAAGGTCAAATTTCTTTCTAAAATAAGGTAAAGTTGGAAATGATTTCCTTTTCTATGTAATATTATAATAATAAGATTACAATATCATGTGAATGCTTTTTTATGATTATTATTACTTGTAATATCCCAATTTTTTTAAGCTACGATCGAGTCATACTTCATATGATATACAATTTTAATTAATGATTCCTAATTGAGTATAGGTATTAAAGTCAATTTCATAGTTTGAAAATAGAATTGGAAATGGTCTAAGGTCACATAAATCCTCTAGTACGAAGTTAAGCTAAAAACTTTCTTAACATTTGAGTTTCAATGTAAGATTTTATAAATGTTAGGTGAACCAATGAACTGTAGATTGTATATTATGTACTTAAAGTATATTAGATGTGATTTAGAGTCATAAGAGATTTTTTACATCAAGTTAAGTCCAAAGAATTTCTACCGACTAAGTTTTCGTATGAGTTGATAGAAGGGTCAACCTCAAATGACCATATCTCCTAAAGTATAATTATTTAGGTGAACTCATAATATATCCAATCAAAGATATTTGAATTAGCTTTCTAACGCATCTAGTTTTGCCTTAATCAGAGTTTGAAATAGAAAGTTATGGTCATTTTAGTGAAGATGTGTAGAGTTGTCTAAAGGTCCGCGGCAGCTCCGCATTGCGGACCTAACGCGAACCGTTACTGGATAAGCTAATTACTTTGTTTTCTTTGTATTTTGAGAGTACTTTCACTCTAAAACCTTTGGGAGTCTATTTAAGGTCCCAAATCATATAAAACGTCAATTTTCATAATTAAAAACTATCTCTTTCACTCCTAAACATAAACACTCAAGAATCATCAAGAAAGTCATCAAGTTAGGATTAGCTTTTAAGATTCATCCTTAAGGTAACTTATTCTTCATAAATTTTAATCTACCTAACCCAAATTTCTTCATCTATTCATGAATTTTTAATAGAAACTTAAATCACAACCTAGGATTTCAAGAAGACAAATTCAAGAATCCCAAGAAAGAATTTCTTGATTCTTCTTTTTCAAGAATGTAGGGTTCTTCATCAAGAACTCTAAAAATTATAAGTCAAGAATTCACAAATTAAGGATAAGCCCTTCAAATAATGTCTTTCCAAGTTCTTCCACTTTAAAGGAACCAAGATTGAGGATTTTTTCCAAGAAAACTAGCATTCATCGAATTTCGATTGTAATATCAACTTTCCAGGTATGTAAGGCTAAACTAAAAGCATGAGATTGTTCTCCCATGTACCCCATATATGATTAGAGATGAGTTGAGAGTCCATGAGTCCCCATACATGATTCTTGAAGTATTATCTTGATTAAGTTCTTGAAAACTATATTACTTACATGTACTTTCCTACGTTGATGCTTATCATAAATTTATTTTCTTGAATTAACTACTTTTCATGAGATATTGTATAAAACCTATATGTTTGACTTTTGAAAGCATATAAGATGAACTTAGAAGATGAGTCTAGAGCCTTGATGATGTAAATGTTCTTGTTATTATGGTTCTGGTCCTGAATTGAATGTGTTGATGATGATATTGATGAAATTGACATCCTAAGAGTCTTATAGAGGTTGAACTTAATCTTAAAAGAATGTTCCTAATCCAATGCGTTGATCGTTGATGAGATGAGTTGATGTTCTTTGCCCCAAAGAGACTAAATGATGAGAAATCTTGATGTTTGATGTTTTATGAGCATATTGAGTCCTGGGAGGAGTATTGAGCACCAAAATGAGTCAAAGTGAGCTCCACTCGCACTCATAACTACGTATCCAACATAGGAGAGGATTGGACCATGAAAAATCGGATGTTTCTTTAGTTCTAAAAGAGGAATTGATGTTATTATGGATCCCCAGATGTCATGTCCTTTCACCCTCGTAAGGTACTTGGCAGATGCGACAACGACATCGCTTTATTGTGTCATCACCAACTCATAGGTGATGGGTGTAGCTCTAGGAAACTCCAAGATAGGTCCCACACTAATAGTACTCTGGTGTTGAGTTGAGTTTCATTGAGTTGAGCTCCCTTGAGTTGAGTTGAGTTGAGTTGGTTGATGGGTCACTTTTCTATTCTTTATTCTTGCTTTAGATAGACTTTGACAATTTGATTGGTTATCTTTCTGAGTTGATATTGTTCTATATTATTCTACCTGTTTTTATTTTATTTTGCTATTTTATATACCATATATTCTATGTACTAACACCACTTTGCTCTACATCATTTCATGATGCTGATATATGGATTAAAGATCATTAACAGGTGCATCATTGAGGGTCTGAGACGTTCAGCTGATTGGTGAGTTTTCCCTACTTCAGAGGAATCATTACATTTATTTTCATCTTACTTTTAGAGTTAGATTTGATCCGCTATACTTTATTTTGAGGTAGTCATAGGTCTGTCATTGGCACCGCGTGATAGTGATAGAGGCGTCATAGACTAGAGTCGAATGTTGATGTTCAGATTTGTTGAGCTAGCTCTTTCTACTAGATCTTTTATTTATTAATATTATCTTGAGACTAGATGAGATGTGCCTATTACTTTCCTTAGTCTTCCGCTGATTGTCTTGAGTTTATTGATCGGATGAATGTGATGAGGCCAAGTAGTTCACTTGGGGACTAGCAATAGTCTCTGAGTGTCAGTTACATCTAGGGCACCCTCTTGGAGTATGACATTATTATAATATTAAAATTAATACTTCAAGTCAAGTCTTCAAATGATAAAATATTTCGACTAGACTTGAAGCAGGGGCCATTTGTAATCATTTAAAATTTATTAAATATAAATTTTAAATTTATTAAATATAAGTTTTAAAATAATTCAAATTATATTAAAAACTCATGAATATATTTAGTCTAAATAAATGTTATAGATTAATATAACTTGGTTAATTACTTAAGTCTAATAAATACAAATTTAATTAAAGCCCATGTTGATTGATTTGAGCTACAATAAAAGAGCCCAAATTAATAGGTCCAATATTATTTCATCCAAGAGACCCATCATGTCGCCACATGTCTAATTAGGTGGCATGCCAAGTCAAACAAAGACGCCAATATGGTCATGCCATGTGTCAAAATGACAAGCCCATTTATTAAAGCCCAATATGCCATGTCACTTAAATCTGATTGGCTGAAGGAAAGTCTTTCCTATTATAATTCCTCTATTATGCAACCATAAATAGGGGTCTTCATAATTCAAAGAAGAGAGAAAAAATTCTAACAAAAAGCTAGAGAAAGCTCGTAGATCAAATGTCGCAAATTTCTCTACAAAGTTCAAAAATTCAAACATTCAAGCTCAAGAACAAGCTTAAAAGCTCTTGAACTTAAGATCAAAATCAAGAATAAATTTAAGTGTCAAGAACAAGATCAAGAACAAATTAAAAATCAAGTTCAAGTTCAAGTTCAATAACAAATTTCAGATTCAAGATCAAGCTCAAGAACCCTTGAATTTATACTTAAAAATTCAAATAGGAGGATTTATAGAGATTGTAACACTTGCATTTGTTAGACCCCATAATTAATTCAACCGAAGTAATTCGTTCAATTGGAAAACTTATGATGAACATGGCGTCATTTTAAATCGCGGTGCTTAATTACAATTGGAGCGTATATTTTTAAGTTGGAGTCGGGAGTCCTCAATAGGATTTAAATAGAAAAGTTTGGGGACCTAATTGAATAATGGGCTAATTAGGAGCCCCTAGGGGCAATTTTTAAAAGATGGGCTTCTATAAATACCCCCTCTTTAGTTCAAAAA
>JAOTQJ010000091.1:16254587-16311377 GCA_025642045.1 Solanum sejunctum
TGATTCATATATTATGTTTCACTTATAAGACTAAGTAATGGACCAAATTGGAGAATGTTGGACAATATTGGTCATAGGGAATGGATGAAAACAATTAAATTTTTAAAATGTAAAGATTTTTTCAAAAATAAATTTTTAATGTTATTTTATTTTTAAAAAATGATATTCTTTTTTGGGAGGGTGGTTATGGATGGGATAAAGAAATTAATTCAAAATTGGATAAGAATTTTCCAAAAGGTTTTTCTTAATTTTTGTAAGGAAGTCATTTTTCTTAAATTTGAGAAAAATAAATTGATTTGAAAACATTTTTAAAACATTTAAGCCAACTAAACATGAAAAAATGAGAAAAATATTTTTCTCCATACCAAGCACACTATAATTAAGTACATAACTAAAAATGATCAATCGGGATGTAATTTCCTTTTTTTAATAATGTCTTCAGTTTATCTTTTTATAGAATCGTGTAACTTGAGAATTAATTTCTTTCTTATCCTTAAAAAAGATACTTTACATTGGATGAAATTATAATCTAAGTTATTATATTTTTGTAATACTTAAGATTTTTAAAAATCAATTAAAATTTTATGTATTGAATCAAGGACGAGTTTGATATATAAATATATTACCTATTAATTTAAAAGTTTTTATGAAAAAGGAAGATAACACGTACAAAATTTGAATATCTTCAATAAAATACTATTGTTTTTTTTTTACCAAAAGGTATATATTTTTATTTAAAGTTTAATTCAGATGCTTCTTAGTAATTTATTTTTTAGTTCTCTGCAATTATTTTTTCAATTCAATTTTTTGTGGATAATATATAACCTCAATGTTTTCGATTCATGCACGTAACGGGAGCTATATTTCTAGCCTTTAGGTTTTTTAAAGTTACATGATAGCATGCGGGGTCTAGCCCCATAAGAGTAAAAAAAAAAACAATATTCAACAAAATCTACAACATTTGTTAATTTCAAACCAACCTTATCAAATTGTTGAATATTTGCACTCTTGTGGTGTCATAAATGACAGCAGTTGGTCTCTTTTTTTTCCCTCTATAAGGAGCTCCTCAACTCCTCATTTGAGACAAGTCATAAAACGTAGAAAGTCACAGACGAAAAAAAATACATTGAGTATTTTCTTATGAGGTATACTGTAGATTATATAAAAAACATAGTTTAAGAAGGAAAAATAGAGTGTGAGTGATATTTTTAGTAATGTTAAAATCAAAATAGAGTAATTTTTTGTGTATAGATTTTTTTTTTACTATTGTACTCATACCTACAGAGAGTAAAAATTTCTTACTATAGTGATATCAGTTGTTCCACTTTGACCGTCATTTTTGACTTATTTAAAAGGATTTTCACATAAAATTCTTGGTGTCATTATTTTTCTTATTTTATTCCTATTATTTTGACCATATACTTTTGTGTTTGCCCACTTTTTCTCAACAAACTGGTATCAGAATGCTGGTTTGCAATATTAATATTTTTGGGGAAAAACAATAAAAGCCAACACTAGTAGAATGATTACTTTAAATAACACTAATTATGTCATTTGGAAGGAAAAAATAGAAGATCTGTTTTACGTTAAGAATTTCTATCAACCAATCTTTATCACTATAAAGTCTGAAAATAAAATAGATGAAAAGTGAAATTTGTTGCATAGATAGGTCTGTGAATTTATTAAACGGTAGATTGACGATAATATGTTGAACCATATATCTGAAACACATGCTCTAACCCAATTGAAGCATTTTGAAAGTTTGTATGCTCGAAAGACTAGGAGCAATATAATATTCTTATTAAAGTAGATGTTGAATTTAAAATATATTAATGGTTCTCCGATGAAAAATCACTTGAATAATGTTTAAGGGGTCGTGAACCAATTATCTGCTGGGCATTAAATTTGATGAAGAAATTCAAGTCTTGCTTCTACTTAGTTCCCTGCCAGATTCTTGGAAAATATTTAGAATGTCATTGTCAAATTATGCTCATTATGGTGTGGTCTCTATGGATTTCACCAAAAGTAGTGTCTTGAATGAAGAAATAAGAAGAAAAGCTCAAGGTTCTTCTTCATCAGATGTCCTAGTGACTGGCCCCAAGGGGAGAAACAAAAATCATTATTCTTGGGATGGAGAACACAACAGGAGCAAATCTAGAGGTAAATTAAAAATGTCGTGTGCTATCATTGTAGCATGAAAGGGCACATAAAGAAGTTCTATCGAAAATTAAAGAAGGAGAACAAAGAAATAGAAGAAAAATAAAGAAGATGGCAATGAAAATTTCTAGCCATCATTGCCACCAAAGATCTTCTTACTGTTCTTGATATTGATCTGATAAATATTTCTCGTGATGAGTCAAGTTGGGTTGTGGACACTGGTATCGCATCTCATGTGACATCAAGGAAAGATTTTTTTTCTGTTCATATACTCCTAGGTATTTTGGATCCTTGAGTAATGAAAATGAGACTGTATCTAAGGTGGCTGGTATTGATACAATCTGTTTAGAAACTAGTGTTGGAAGTAAACTAGTTTTAAACAATGTGAAACATGCACCTAATGTTCGTTTGCACCTAATTTCTATTGGTGTATTAGATGATGAAGGATATGTTAGTAAATCAATGGTGGAGGAAAATAAAAACTCATTAAGGGTTCCTTGATTGTGGTTTATGATTGAAAACGTCATGGTCTATACTGGATTACGGCTTCTACATGTGGAAATATGGTAAATGCAATTGAGAGCAATCACCTTTCAACATTATGGTACAAGAGACTTAACCACATTAGTAAGAAAGGACTTCATGTTCTGGACAAGAAGAAATTATTTTCAAATTTCGAAAGCACTAAATTAGAAAAGTGCGAGCACTAGCAAAATAGAGTTTACTTCAAGTTTAACCCTCCTTCAAGAAAGACAGAGTAGATCGACTTGGTGCACTCTGATTTATCTAGTCCAATGAAGACAAAGACTTTGGGTGGTGCACTCTACTTTGTCACTTTTATTGATAATTGCTCGAGAAAACTTTGTGTCTACGTCTTGAAGACTAAAGACCAAGTATTAGGAGTCTTTAAGCAGTTTTAGTGTATTTGTACTAATAATGGTGGTGAATATTATAGAAAATTTGACAAAGACTACAAATATCAAGGTATTAGATATAAGAAGACTCCTCAGCTTAATGGTTTGGCAGAGAGGATGAATAGGACCTTGTTGGAAATAGTTAGATGTTTGCTTTTTGAGAAAAGTTACCAAACTCCTTTTCAAGGGAGGTTTTATTGACCGTTGTACATGTGATTAATCTATCTTCTACTGTAGCTTTGGAAAGTGATATTCCAGACCAATTTAAGGAGTTTAGTTGTAAAGCATTTGTTCATGTGCCAAAACATGAGAGGTCAAAGTTACATGCCAAGACAAGCCAGTCCATATTTTTTGGATATGGCCTTGATGAATTTGGTTACAAGCTATATGATCCAATCGGAAAGAAGCTTGTGAGAATCCATGATATCATCTTCATGGCCAAACAATTAAAGGCACTAAGAAAGCGGAATCCTCTAGCTCTAATAGCGTAGTTCATCTTGATCAAGTTACTCTTGCAAGTGTGCATGATGTTGGTGGGCTCGATAACCATGATAATACCCAGGATCATATTCAGGATCAACATGTTGATGTTGGTAAAAACAATTATGTTGTTATTCATGATCCTTCAACTCATAAAGTTCTCGACAAATCAAATATTCCTCTTAGAAGGTCCATAAGACAATGTGTTTTCTCATCTTGTTATTCATCGAATGAGTATGTGCTACTAACAAACAGGGGAGAACCTGAATGTTATTAGGAGGTGTCACAGTCCGGACTTAGGGTCTAGGAGAGACATGTCGAATAGGAACCGGAGAGTCCCTAAACAAACCTCAAAGTATTCATATTCACATCATTGGTTCAGAAGCGTATATAGATAGTAAACACATAATTTAAGGGACAAAAAATTAAATGCCCTCAAAATGTGCTTAGGAATGCCCCATACATAATTTCTATATATCTCAAAATCTGTGCGTGATTTTAAAAATCCGACTTTATATTCTAGATCAAGGGACAAAATTGAGTGGCAAATGAGTATAACTTAATTTTAGAGGACCCATAGCGAAAAATAATTTTTGCTAATTTTAATTTCTAGTGTCTGTCCGCGCCCTAGCCACAATGCGCTAGAGGCGCAGACTAGTGTTGCTTTTGGTCTGCGTTTGGTCAGCATCATGCTAGGGGCACGGACCAGTGCAATTCTTTTCTTAGTTTTTCTTATGCATCCAAGGATATTAAGGTCTAGCCCCATGCCCACTTAAGTGTCAAATCACCTATACTTAGCCATTTTTCAACTCTATAACTCACAAAACCCTCTATCAAATCCATCTAAGACTCTGTCAATTCTCTCATTAAAATCTAAGGATCTCAAGCTCAACTTTGGAGATCAAGGATTCATTTTAAGCTCTAAGACTAATTCAAGTTCACCTTAAAGAATTCAATGTTTAAGGTATGTGTGTTTCATCCATTGGGTCCCTTTCACCCACGGAGCCCAGCTTTCCCTTTTTATGAAAATTGCATGTTTTCAAGTTGTATTACATGTGGGTATTTCTTATCATGGATTATGAACATATATTATGTCGATGTTTTTATGAAATATTGATTGATTATGCATGGTTATCTATTTTAAACTTATACCATGGATTGATTTGTCTATTGCGACTATGCATATTTTGAGCTATAAAACTATAAATTATCATAAGCCTTTGTAATGGATTTCAAGGTATCCTACATAAGGATTTTACTAAATGTTGGTAGGTTGATTTGCATTGAGTTTACTCATCTTATTTCACTCTTGAATTGCATGACTTTGAACAAGTATCATGAACCCACCATGTGTTTAATAAAATGTCAAGTCAAGAATTCTCAAGTTATTGATGATCTATTTCATGATTTATAAGTCAAGTGACTATATGATGATTAAGGAATTTCAAGTATGTATTGAATTCATGAAAAGTATCTATGATTTTACAAGTATCAAGTTAAGCCTTAATTCAAGATTTTTACCTCTTGTGAGTCATTCATATTAAAGCAAGGGTTCATGTATAATTATGATCTACTCACATGTTTAAGTTAGGCTCACTACTAGAGGTTAAACATATTTATGATCTACTCAAGTTATGCTCTTACAAGCAATTGATATTATCATTAAAGTATAATTATTTTAAGTATTTCGTAGGATTTGACTTAGCACCGATTAAGGCTTAAGATGGGGGCTTGACTCAAGGGGTCCTTATATAAAGTCTTTAGTTTCTAAACTATGTGCCACCATAGGATTATGATTATTATCCTTGCTATATTAGTGGATCCATCTAGTTCATGTTAGCATGTTTGGTTTACCTTGGCAAGTAGACTACACTAGTTAGCCGGGGGGTGTCATGCTCAATCACCTGAATCGAGAGGGTGTCAGGCCTCGGAGTCCAAGTTGTAGCTGCTTGGTCTATGTCCGTTGAGGTCACTTCCCACAAATGTATGCTATATATATGTCCAATATGAATGATTTACAAGCATATTTTATTATGAGGATTGATCATGCATGTCATATTGAGATTATATATCTATTGCTTATGATTATTCATTTTTACTATATTGGCTTATGTTTTGTTGGATTGCATTCTGCATACTTAGTACATTCAAGCATACTAATACATACTCTATGTCTATATGATATTACCATGTAAGGACCGAAGCTTCTTTTGATCATCCTCTACATGACTAGTTTGATACTTTGTTGATAAGAATTAGTGAGTCCCCAAGTTTGAGGATACTATCTACATTACTCTTGTTATTTTGAGACTCCATCATGATTAACACTTGTTATTATGAGGGTGAGCCCAGAAAGTTTTTTGGCCCCGCTCTATTCCAAGGTAGAGGAATTATTGGATATTATGATGTACTTATGCTATGATCTTGACTCTTTTAAGCATTTATAGATATTAATATTTCCCTTAGTCCCTCTTACCTTGTTATTCTATCTCTTGTTATTTATTTTACTTCTGCAATCAAGGATGTGTGATTGATATGCTAAGACTCTTATTTCGAGTCCCTTTAAGTTCCTATTCTCCATGTCATGTCTAGGCCCTAGGCTTGGATCATGACAAATATAGTATCAGAGCACTAGGTTGTTAATGGTCCTTAAAAATCCAACATAATGCTCAAATTAGAGTCTTATTCATGGTTGTGAAGCGCGCCACAACTATGAATGGGAGGCTATGAGGCATTTCAGAAATATTTCACTTCTTTATGGTCTATATCATGCTTTAGGTGTCATTATAAGGATTTTCCCCTAACAAATCCTCTTGCTTCCTTCTAGATCTTGTCGATTCCAAGGGGAAGACTAAGGAGAGCCTGCACTCCCAAGGAGCAATTGACCCTTCCCACTCCTCAAACTCCTTAAGCTGGAAGGGCAGCCCAAGAAGAGTTCTGAGATGCTATCACAATATTGGCCCGTGCTATGACCAACCAAATGAACTAAATCCCAAGTCCCTAATGCTCCCATTTCGATCTATAGGGTGAGGGATTTCACAAGAATGAACCTACCGAAGTTTGATAGATCCAAGCGGAAGAGGATCCCCAAGAGTTCATTGATGAGGTGTATAAAGTGTTATCTATCGTGGGGGTCAATTCAGAAGAGAAAGTAGAGTTAGCGGCCTACCAACTCAAAGGTGTAGCCCAAATTTAGTTTACTCAATGGAAATTAGAGAGGAAAGATGATGATGCAATTCCTTGGAAGGAGTTCAAAGTCGCATTCCTCAAATGGTTCTTTCTTATTGAGCTAAAAGAGGCTAAGATGAAGGTGTTTATGAACATTAAGCAAGGTTCCATGAGTGTGAGGAAGTATTCTCTCAAGTTCAACAAGCACTGAAAGTATGCTCCACAATTAGTTGCCAAAAATAGACGAAAGATGAACAAATTTGTGTCCGGAGTATCCAAATTGGTTAATGAGGAGTGTTGTACCACCATGCTAGTGGGTGATATGAATTTGTCCCATCTCACGACATATGCCGAGCAACTAGAGGGGGAAAATCTTACAAAAAGAAAAGTGGTGAGTCCAAGAGAGCTCATTTTGAAGATGGTTTTCAAGGTTCCAAGGGTGGCCGATTTCCTCAAGGCCACAAGTTCCAAAGCCAAGGGTCTTCTAGTGCTCCTAATCAGAGATTTGCTAATGATGATCCAAAACTTCAAGGTGGAACGGTGGGATGACTCACCCTAAGTGCTAAATATATAGTATAAGCCATAGTGGCCCATGCTTAAAAAAGTCTAATGCTTGCTCTGGTTGTGGTAAAGTGGGTAACAAGGTTATTGATTATCTTGACGCTCGAAATAAAGTTAGAGAGGATCATCCATAAGGCCAAGGTGCTAATGCAAGTCCAATGGTAAAGGGAGGCCAACAAGAGGGTGCTCCAAGGTAAAATAAATTCTATGCTTTTCAAAGAAGGCAGGGGGTAGATGAGGTGCCCAATGTCATCACCGGTATGTAAAGGTTTTTTATTTTGATGTGTGTGCATTGATAGATCTGGGTGCCACTCTTTCTTTCATTACTCAGCTTGTTGCAAAAAGGCTTCATGTGAGTCTCGAATTATTGTGTGAACCGTATGAAGTGTCTACCCCCTGTTGGTGAGCTCATTGTTGCTAAAAAAGTCTATAAAAACATTCCCATGTCCATATTACATAAAGTCTAGCGTTGTGATTTTGTTGAATTAGGTATGGTGGATTTTGATGTCATTCTTAGGATGGATTGGTTACATGCATATTATGCTACTATTTGATTGTAGAACCCATAGGGTTAAATTTTAATTCCTTAATAAGATCATCTTAGAGTGGAAAAATCATGATGTGGTGATCAAGGGTAGACTCATTTCTTGTCTTAAACCCCAAAAGTTGATTTCTAAGGGTTATCTTTATCATCTTGTGAGGGTTAGGTATGTTAAGTCCAAAGTCCTTCCCATTGAGTTGGTTCTGGTGGTTAATGAGTTTCTTGATGTGTTTCCTGATGAGCTTCCAGTGTTCCTCCCGAAATAAAAATAGACTTTGGTATAGATCTCCTTCCCAATACTCAACCATTTCCATTCCCCCTTATCGTATAGCTACGGTGGAATTGGAGGAGATGAAGTATCAATTGAGGGAATTATTGGAAAAGGGTTTCATAAGGTTTAATAAGTCACCTTGGGGTGCACCAGTGTTATTTGTGAAGAAAAAGGATGATTCTCTTAGAATGTGCATTGGTTACCGGCAACTTAATAGGGTTACCATAAAGAACAAGTACTCTTTACCGAGGATTGATGATATTTTTTATCAACTAAGGAGCTAGTCGCTTTTCTAAGATTGATCTTCGATTTTGGATACGAAGTGTAGATGAGGGAGTATAATATTCCCAAGATGACTTTTCGAACTAGGTATGGGCACTTTGTGTTCGTGGTTATGTCTTTTAGGTTAACTAATGCAGCAACTATATTTGTGGATATCATGGATAGGGTCTTTAAAACCTACCTTGACATATTTGTAGTGGTATTTATTGATGATATATTGATTTATCCTTGGAGTGAGGTAGAGCACGTGAATCACTTGTGGGTGGTGTTGCAAATCTTGAGAGAGGAAAGGTTCTTTGCTAAGTATGAAAATATGAATTTTGGTTGAAAAAGGTTTCCTTTCTAGGGCATATGGTGTCGAGTGATGGCATTAAAGTGGATCCTAAGAAGACGGAGGTGATAAGAAATTAGTCTAGATCCTTGACTCTGTTGGATATTAGGAGTTTCTTGGGTTTAGCGGGATATTACCAAATGTTTGTAAATGGACTTTCTTGTATTGCTTCCCCTATGTTGAAGTTGACCCTAAAGAAGGCAAAATTTACGTGGACCAATAAATGTGAAAAGAGTTTCCAAACCTTAAAAGATAAGCTTGTCTCGGCTTCTATCTTGGCTCTACCGGAAGGGTTGGAAGGACTTATGGTATATTGTGATGCATCAAGAATTAGTTTGGAGTGTGTTTTGATACAAAATGGCAAGGTGATAGCATATACCTCTAGACAACTTAAGGTGCATGAGAAGATTTATCCCGCCCATGATCTTGAATTGGTGGTAGTGGTGTTTTCTTTGAAAATTTGGTGTCACTATTTGTATAGAGTTCATGTTGATATGTTCACTGACCACAAAAGTCTCCAATATGTGTTCACCAAAAAATCTCTTAACTTAAGACAAAGAAGGTGGTTGTATGCCCTTAAAGATTATGATATGAGTGTGTATTATCATCCCAGCAAAGCTAATGTTATGGTCGATGCTCTGAGTGTCCAAGGGTAGTCTAGCTCATATTGATGATAGTGACGAAGAAGTGGCTAGAGAAGTTCACCAGTTGGCTAGATTGGGGGTTAGATTGGATGAAGTTGAAAATGGTTGTGTAATGATTGTTGATAGTTCTAAATCTTTTTGATTGAAGAGGTAAATTCAAAATATGATCTTGACCCCGCATTGTGAGAGTTGAAGGCATTGGTGAAAGACGGTAACATAGAGGTTTTCTCACAAGGGGGAGATGGTGCCCTTAGGTAACAAGGTAAGTTTTGTATGCCTAATGTTGATGACTTAAGGGAGTTGATCTTGAAGAAGGCCTATAATTCATCCTATTCTATTCACCTAGGTTCTATAAAGATGTATAGAGAATTAAGGAAGGTGTATTAGTGGGGTGGTATGAGGAGATATATTGTCAAGTTCGTATCCAGATGTCACAACTGCCAACAAGTGAAAGTCATATATCAAAGACCAGTGGCCTAGCCCAAGATATAGAAATTCCTACTTGGAACTGGGAAGAGATCAACATGGATTTTGTGGTTGGTTGCCTAAGACTAGGAAACATTTTGACTTTATTTGGGTTGTTGTTGATAGAATGACAAAGTTGGCTCACTTTCTATTGGTTAAAACCACTTATGCTACCGAAGATTATGCCAAGTTGTACATCCATGAGTTGTTAGATTGCATGGGGTGCTCTTGTCTGGCATTTCAGATGGCGTTGCTCAATTCACTTCTCACTTGTGGAGGTTCTTCCAAAGAAACTTGGTACAAGGTCAATCTTAGCATGGCTTTTCACTCTCAAACAGATGCTCAAGCCGAGAGGACTATCTAAACTCTTAAGGATATGCTTAGAGCTTTTGTTTTGGAGTTTAAGGTAGTTGAGATGAACATCTTTCACTTATTGAGTTTGATTACAACAATAGCTATTAATCAAGCATTGGTATGGTTCCCTTTGAAGCTTTATATGGTAGGCATTGTAGATCCTTGATTGGGTGGTTTAAAGTGGGGGAGATGGCTTTGCTTGGTCCAGATTTGGTCATGGAGGCCTTTGAGAATGTGAGGTTGATAAGGTAGAGATTGAAAACATCCCAAAGTAGAAAAAAGTCCTACTCCGATGTGAGGAGAAGAAATCTTGAGTTTAAGGTTGGTGATTGAGTTTACTTGAAAGTCTCACCTATGAAAGAGGTGGTTCGGTTTGGAATAAAAGGAAATTCAACCCAAGGTTTGTGGTTCGTTATAAAGTTTTGAGGAGAGTGGGTAAGGTTGCATATGAGATAGAGTTTCCTATGGAGATGAATATGGTTCATCCGGTCTTCCACGTGTCCATGTTGAGAAAATGTGTGGATGACACAAGTGCTATAGTGCCCTTGGATGTTCTGGGTGTTGTATAAGATAATTTGACCTATAAGGAGGTCTCGATGGATATTTTGGATAGACAAGTGAGAGGTTGAGAAACAAAGAGGTAGCTCCTGTCAAGGTCCTTTGGAGGAACCAACAAGTTGAAAGCACCACATGGGAAATCGAGGCGGATATTAAAAAGAGATACCCATATCTCTTTCACTCAACTCAAGCCAAAAGTAATAATTTGAGTCCCTTATATGATTTCAAGTCTTAAGTTTAAGCCCTCATATCATTTTGCATTCATTCATATTTATGTTAACAAGTTTATGGTGATTTTTGACATTCATGTTAAGATTTTTTAGAATGATGTTTAAATGCATTTGTTGCATTTATGTCGGGCTAAAATCTTCATGATTAATTCTCTTATATATGTTTCTTTGACACTCGGTGACGAATGTTCCCAAGGGGGAGATATTGAAATACCCCCAAAATGTGCTTTGAAATGCCCCATAATCGTAATTTCTATATATCTAATAATTCGTGCGTGATTTTGAAAATTTGATTTCATATTCTCGATCAGGAGAAAAAATTGAGTTGGGAATTGGTATAACCTGGAGTTCAGAGGACCTATAGCAAAAAATTATTTTTGCTAATTTTTTATTTCTAATCGTTGTCCGCACCCCAGCAGTGATGCGCTAGGGGCGCGAACTAGTGTTGGTTGTAGTCCGCCTCTTTTTTGCATCATGCTAGAGGCACGGACCAATGTAACATTTTTCTTAGTTTTTCTTATGCATCCAAGGGAGTTGGGGTCATAGCCCCATGCCTACTTAAGCGTGAAATCACCCATATTTAGCCATTTTTCAACTCTATGACTCACAAAATCCTCTCTCAAACCCCTCTAAGACTATCAATTCTCTCATTCAAATCTAAGAATCTCAAGCTCAACTTTGGAACTCAAGGATTCATTTCAAGCCCTAAGATTACTTCAAGTTCAACTAAAAGAATTCAAGGTTTAAGGTATATGGGTTTCATCTATTGGGTCCCTTTCACCCATAGAACCAAACTTCTCTTTTTATGAAAATTGCATATTTTCAAATTGTATTACCTATGGGTATCTCTTATCATGGATTATGAAAATAAATTATTTTGAGGTTATATGAAATATTTATTGATTAGCCTATCTATTTCAAGCTTATACCATGAATTGATTTTGTCTATTGAGACTATGCATATTTTGAGCTTTGAACTATGAATTATCATGTGCCTTTGTAATGGATTTCAAGATACCCTAAATGAAGGTTTTACTATAAGTTGGTGGGTTTATTTGCATTGAGTTACTTATTTTATTTCACTCTTGAATTACATGACTTTGAACAAGTATCATGAACCCACCATGTGTTTGATAAAATGTCAAGTCAATAATTTTTAAGTTATTGATGATCTATATCATGATTTACAAGTAAAATGACTATATTATGATTAAGGGCTTTCAAGTATGTATTGAATTTATGAAAAGTATCTATGACTTTACAAATATAAAGTTAAGCCCTAATTCAAGATTTTGACCTCTTTTGAGCCATTCATGCTAAAGCAAGGGTTCATATATTTATGATTATGATATACTCTCATGTTCAAGTTAGGCTTACCACTAGAGGTCAACCATATTTATGAGCTACTCAAGTCATGTTTTTATAAACTATTCATGTTATGATTAAGGTATGATAATTTAGAGTATTTTGTGGGATTTGACTTAGCACCGATTGAGGCTTAAGATGGGGGCTCGACTCAAGGGGTGCTTATATAAAGTCTTTAGTCTCTAAACAATGTACCACAATAAGATTATGATTATTACACTTGCTATACTAGTAGATCTATCTAGTTTATGTTATCATGTTTAGTTTACCTTGGCAAGTAGACCACACTTAGCCGGGGGGTGTCATGCTCAGTCGCTGAACCGAGGGGGTGTCAGGCCTCGGAGTCCAAATTGTAGTTGCTTTGTCTATGTCCATTGAGGTCAGTTTCCACATATGTATGCTATAGATCTTGTGCAAGATGTATGATTTACAAGCATATTTTATTATAAGCATTGAACATATATGCCATATTGAGATTATATATCTATTGCTTATGATTATGCATTTTAACTATATTGACCTATGTTTTGTTGCATTGTATCCCGCATACTTAGTACATTCAAACTTACTAATGCATACGCTATGCCTATATGATATTATTATGTAGGTATCGGAGCTTCTTTTGATCATCCTTTACGTGGCTAGTTTGATACTTCAGAGATAAACATTAATGAGTCCTCAAGTCTGAGGACATGATCTACATTACACTTGCTATTTTGAGACTTCATTATATTGAACACTTGTTATTATAAGGGTGAACCCAAAAAGTGTCTTGGCCCCCACTCCATTCTAAGATAGAGGGATTGTTGGATATTATGATGTACTTATGCTATGAGCTTGACTCTCTTATGATTTTATGAATATCAAAATTTTCCTAGTCCCGCTTTCCTTGTTATTATATCTTTTGTTGTTATTTATTTTGCTTCTGTGATCAAGGATGTGCGATTAATATGCTAAGAGGCCTATTTCGAGTCCATTCGAGTTCCCATTCACCAGGTCACATCTAGGACCTAGGCTTGGGTCCTAACAACTTGTTATTAGAGCACTAGGTTGTTAATGGTCTTTGTAAGTCCAACATACTGCATCAATTAGAGTCATATTCATGGTTGTGTTGTATGTCACAACTATGAATGGGAGGCTACGAGGCATTTTAGGAAATGTTTTACTTCTTCATGGTCTATATCATGTTTTACGTGTAACTATAAGGATTTTCCCCTAAGGAATCCTATTGTTTCCTTCTAGATCATGCCAATTCCAAGGAGAAGACTGAGGAGAGCCTGTACTCCCGAGGAGCTACCAGCCCCTCTCGCTCCTCAAACTCCTCAAGATAGAGGGGCAGCCCAAGAAGATTTCTGAACTACTATCACAATGTTAGCCCATGCTATGACCAACCAAATCAACCAAGGGGACCAAGTCCCTCATGGTCCCACTCCATCCTTTAGAGTAAGGGATTTCATAAGAATGAGCCCATCAGAGTTCGACCGATACAAGCTAGAAAAGGATCCCAAGAGTTTATCAATGAGGTGTATAAAGCACTATCTATCATGGAGGTCAATTTAGAAGAGAAAGCAGAGTTAGTAGCCTACCAACTCTAAGGTGTGGCCCAAATTTGGTTCACCTAATGTAAATTGGAGAGGAGAGATGATGATGATAATTCCTTGGGAGGAGTTCAAAGCAGTATTCCTCAATCGGTTCTTTCCTATCGAGCTAAGGGAGGCTAAGATAAAGGAGTTTATGAACCTTAAGAAATGTTACATGAGTGTAAAGAAGTATGGCAACAAGTTCAACAAGCTCTCAGAGTATGCTCCACAATTGGTTGTCGAACCTAGATCAAAGATGAATAAATTTGTGTTGGGAGAGCCTAACTTGGTTAATAAAGGAGTGTCGTACCACCATGCTAGTGGTTGATATGGATTTTTCCTGTCTCATGACATATGCTAAGCAACTGGAAGGGGAAAAGCTTAGAAAAAGAAGAAGTGATTAGTCCAAAAGGCTCATTTTGAAGGTGGTTTTCAAGGTTCCAAGGGTGGCCGGTTTCCTCAAGGCCACAAGTTCCAAGGCCTAGGGTCTTCCAATGCTCCTAATCAGAGATTTACTAATGATAATCCAAGATTTCAAGGTGGTAATGATGGGATGACTCACCCTAAATGACAAAGATGTAGTAAAAACCATAGTGGCTCATGCTTGAGAAACTCTAATGCTTGCTTTGGTTGTGATGAAGTGGGTCATGAGGGTACTGATTGTCCTCATGCTCAAAACAAAGGTAGAAATGGTTGTCCACAAGGCTAAGGTGCTAATATGGGTCCGAGGGCAAAAGGAGGCCAACAAGGGGGTGCTCCAAGGCAAAATAGATTTTATACTCTTCAAGGAAGGTAGGGGGTGTATAAGGTGCCCGATGTCATCACTGGTATGTTAAAAGTTTTTTTATTTTGATATGTCTATATTGCTAGATCCAGGTGCCTGTCACGCCCCAAGTCCCGTTAGGGCGGACCTGCACCTGTTGTCGATAAGGCTCGGGAGAACCAACCTGTACTTATGCACTTTCTATACATATTATAAGTGATTTCTACTCTTAACATGCCTTTAAACAGATAAACAGTGATGAAAAGCCAAAAGTAATTGCATATGACTAGGCCATTGGGGCCACACTGTCTAAAGTGCGAGACATGACTTCACTGTGCTTTACATAGTCTATAAAGCCTCTAAATAAAGAAAAACATCTAACAAGGTTCGGGACAAGCCCTGCCTCAACAAACTGTGCAATAAAAACATGCAATCTCTAGACATATACAAAGCCTCGAAGCAACCTGAAGCTTGGTGACAATAGCTGTATATCTTGTACTCCTACTAAGAAGATCTACTAGCAGCTGTAATTGTAGCATGAAATGCAGGTCCCCTGTAAGGGATGTCAGTACGAGATAATGTACTAAGTATGTAAGGCAGGATATATTATATATAAATTAACAACTCAAATGAAAGCATGCATCTGTGGAAGATTATGGACCACCCATAGTCATACTATGGAATCATGTACCTTCTGTTCTTTATATTAGTTTAACCTTACTGTATAATCTGTATCTGTAAAATGTGTGCACAGTTGTAAAATAAATGACCAACTAATCAGTGGTAAACTATATCAGGATCGTCCTTATGCTAGGTTCTTCATGAACCCCCTCGGGCTACCACCCGTAGTACTGTATCGGGATCGTCCCTATGCTAGGTTCTTCATGAACCCCCTCGGGCTACCACCCGTCAAACTGTATACTTTATCTTTAATTTATATTTGAGATTATTATTTTGGTGGTCATAATATTGGAGCTTTTGGGCTGCATATGTAATATATAACATGAAAATAAACATTCAAGACAACATGGCATTGAAGAAAGTATGTTACATAGGCAATTAAATGTGTATGAAATGAAACAACTCATGAACTTTGTTTGGCAACAAGAAATCATGTACTCGGTATCCATATATGTATATAACTTTGAAGGGAACTACATATAGGAGCATATGAACATGTGAAAGAGTGGATAAATGGCTATTTGTCATGTTGGAGTAGATAAGTGCCTTTACTTACCGAAGGATCTATGTTTCATGCCAAATGATATGGAATCAAGTAACCTTACATACCTCGTTGTATGACTTTGTCACTACCTTGGAGTGGATACCTTTCCCTCAAATATTTATCTATACCATATTAGGCAATAAAATTAGTATTAGCAGCAACACAACACTTCTAGGCAGTCCAATATCATAAAAACTATCACCCAGACAACAAGCTTTCAATTAGTGACGCAAAGGCGTTTCTTCAACCTTTTCACTTATAAATGTATTTTCTAACAACCATTCTTATGTGCATGACATGTAAATCTTATTTTAATTCCTTTAAAAGTCCCACAACAGCCTACAAAACACAACACACAACAATTCTTCTCAACATACAAACAAGCAACATAACGTTATACCTTTTCACCCTACTTCGACGTCAATAATCCCAAAACCGTTTTAACTTTATCAAAATTATTTACAATAATTTTACCACATAAAACTAGTGTTAATATAGTCAACAACCAGTCTCAAATCATGGTTAATTCTTGGAATAACATACCACAATTTTACACAACTTACAAATGGACAGCATAACATTACTCCCCCCTTCGCTACATTCGACGACTACAATTCCAAACCTTTTCCAACTCCAACCAAACTTTTCCAACAACATTTGCACATACCAACAGTGGTAATACAATCTTATAACATCACCCAAGAAGTCAATAAGGACATGAGCCAATAGCTTTAAATCCAACAACTCACAACTTCCAACCAACATCACACTTAAGATAGCACAATAAAACTCACATGTTAAATGTAACCAAATTCTGGGCAGCAATATTAGGGAAATATCCATAACTCAAATCATGTTAATAACATCAAATTCTCTTCATAATACAGTCGACAAACAATTTTGAAATTATTAAATCAAAAGAAAAGAGTGCAGCAATTTTTTGGACACAAGTTGTCCAGAATTTTCAGCAAAGCATACCATCATCTACTTCTTGATTTTCACGAAGGAATCATACCAAATACACAAATATATTTACTTACCTTTATCTTCAAGGTTTAGCAACTCCTTATGAAGCCTAAGAGAACCTATGGCTGCTGCTACTAATTCAAGAAACGTGTTGAGAGAAAGATAGGGAAAGCTGAAATTTTCTGCTAAGTGTAAGAGGGTGAAGTTTACTGCTTATAATCCCCTCTTAAAGGGCCTTATTAGAAAAACTTTCATTGCGATTTTTGGACATATAAGACCACTTAATATCACAAATAATAGGACTGGTTATACAGCAGCTTGGACTTCAACATTGAGCCTAATTGGGCATCAAATGGGCTGCCAAATTTCAGCCTTCCTATTAATCCGTTTTTGGCCCCAATTAGTCATGTGGTTTGGAATATACTTGGGCTCTTGTTTCATTTTTCTTGGACTAAAAATAAGGTCCATTTATGATTCTAAAATATGGGATAAAAGTACACCCTTAAAACAGATTTTATTCATAATCGAACTTGAATAAAATGACATTGAACCTTGTCTCTATTTAGCTAACAATTCAAGCTAAGCAAGTAGATGAATCACCTACTAGATTATTAATTCATACAACCACCTCAATTATCTTACTTTTTTTAGAGTTGTGATATCCTCAATTTAACATAGAATTCATATACACAAGGCCCTCATAAGCACTAGACGCCCATATCACCCATTAACATGAGAATCAAGCACTTTCAAGAATTGACGCTATTTTGACCAAATTATATCAAGATTTATTCCCATACTATTAGTACATGTAAAATATAGGGTGTTATAGTGCCACTCTTTCTTTTATTAATCCTTTTGTTGCCAAAGCATTTCATGTGAGTCTCGAATTATTGTGTGAACCGTATGAAGTGTCTATCCCTATTACTGAGTCCATTATTGCTAAAAAAAGTCTATAAAAATTGTCCTATGTTCATATTGCATAAAGTCTTGCCTTGTGGTTTTGTTGAATTAGGTATGGTGGATTTTGATGTCATTCTTGGGATGGATTGGTTGCATGCATATTATGCTTCTATTTGATTGTAGATTCTATAGGGTTAAATTACAATTTCCAAATGAGCCTATCCTTGAGGTGAAAAGTCGTGATATGGTAGTCAAATATAGATTCATTTCTTGTCTGAAAGCCCAAAAGTTGATTTCTAAGGGTTGCCTTTATCATCTTGTGAGGGTTTGGGATGTTGAGTGCAATGTCCTTCCTATTGAGTCGGTTCCAATGGTTAGTGATTTTCTTGATATCTTTCCCGATGAGCTTCCTAGTGTTCCTCATAAAAGGGAAATAGACTTTGGTATCGACCTCCTTCCCGATACTCAAACCATTTTCATTCCCTCTTATTATATGGACATGGTGGAATTGAAGGAGTAGAAGGATCAATTGAGGGATTTATTGGAAAAGGGTTTCATAAGGCCTAGTAAGTCACATTAGGGTGCACTGGTGTTATTTGTGAAGAAAAAGGATAGTTCTCTTAGAATGTGCATTGAATACCAGCAACTTAATAGGGTTACCATAAAGATCAAGTACCCTCTACCAAGGATTGATGACATTTTTTATCAACTACAATGGGCTACTCATATTTCTAAGATTGATCTTTGGTACAGATACAACCAAGTGAAGGTTAGGAAGTGTGGTATTCCGAAGATGATTTTTTGGACTAGGTATGGGAACTTTGAGTTCGTGGTTATATCCTTTGGGTTGACTAATGCATCAGCTATATTTATGGATTTAATGAATAGAGTCTTTAAACCCTACCTTGGCATGTTTATGGTGGTCTTTATTGATAATATATTAATTTATTCCCGGAGTGAGGTAGAGCACATGAATCACTTGAGGGTGGTGTTGTCAATCTTGAGAGAGCAGAGGTTCTTTGCTAAGTATGAAAAATGTAAATTTTGGTTGAAAGAGATAGCCTTTCCAGGGCAGGTGGTGTTGGTTGATGGCATTAAGGTGGATCCTGAGAAGACGAAGGTGATAAGAAACTGGCCTAGACCCTTTACTCCATCAAATATTAGGAGTTTCTTGGGTTTAGTAGTTTACTACCGAATGTTTGTAAATAGATTTTCTTCTATTGCTTTCCTTATGAGAAAGTTGACTCAAAAGAAGGCAAAATTCGTGTAGGTCGATGAATGTGAAAAGAGTTTTCAAACCTTGAAAGATAAACTTGTCTCCTCTCCTATCTTGGCTCTACTGCAAGGGTTGGAAGGGTTTGTGGCACATTGTGATGCATAAAGAGTTGGTTTGGGTGTGTGTTTTGATGTGAAATGGCAAGGTGATAGCATATTCCTCTAGACAACTTAAGGTGAATGAGAAGAATTATCCTACCCATGATCTTGAATTGGCGGCCGTGGTGTTTGCTTTGAATATCCACTACTTGTATGGAGTTCATATTGATGTGTTTACCAACCACAAAAGTCTCCAATATTTGTTCACCCAAAAAGATCTTAACTTGAGACACAGAAGGTGGTCAAAGCTCCTTAAAGATTATGATATTAGTGGCATTATCATCCCTGCAAATCTAATGTTGTGGTTGATGCTCTAAGTAGAGTGCCTACGAGTAGTCTAGCTGATATTAATGATGGTGGCAAAAAGGTGGCTAGAGAAGTTCACCGGTTGGCTAGATTGGGGGTTAGGTTAGATAAAGTTAAAAATAGTGGTGTAGTGATTATTGATGGTTCTAAATCTTATTTAATTGAGGAGGTAAATTCAAAACATGATCTTGACCCAGCATTATGAGAGTTGAAGGCATTGGTGAAAGATGGTAACATGGGGGTTTCCTCACAAGTCGGAGATGGTGCCCTTAGGTAACAAGGTAAGTTTTGTGTGCCTAATGTTGATGACTTAAGGGAGTTGATCTTGAACAAGGGCTATAATTCATCCTATTCTATTCACCCAAGTTCTATAAAGATGTATAGAGAATTAAGGAAGGTGTATTAGTGGGGTAGTATGAAGAGATATATTGTCAAGTTCGTATCCAGATGTCACAATTACCAACAAGTGAAAGTTGTATATCAAAGACCAGTGGCCTAGCCCAAGATATAGAAATTCCTACTTGGAACTGGGAAGAGATCAACATGGATTTTGTGGTTAGGTTGCCTAAGACTAGGAAGCACTTTGACTTAATTTGGGTTGTTGTGGATAGAATTACAAAGTCGGCTTAATTTCTACCAGTCAAATCCACTTATGGTGCTGACGATTATGTCAAGTTGTACATCCATGAGTTGGTTCGATTGTATGGGGTTCCCTTTTCTATCATTTCGGATAGTACTGCTCAATTCACTTCTCACTTTTGAAAGTCCTTCCAAAGAGGTCTTGGTTCGAAGGTTAAGCTTAGCATGACTTTTCATCCTCAAACAGATAGTCAAGCCGAGAGGACTATCCAAAGTTTGAGGATATGCTTAGAGCTTGTGTATTAAAGTTTACGGGTAGTTAGGATGAACATCTTCCACTTATTAAGTTTGCTTACAATAATAGCTACCACTCGAACATTGATATGGCACCCCTTGAAGCTTTACATGGTAGGTATTGTAGATCCCGGATTAGGTGGTTTGAAGTGGGGAAGATGGCTTTGCTAGGCCCAGATATGGTCATGGAGGCCTTGGAGAAGGTGAGGTTTATAAGGGAGAGATTGAAAATGGCCCAAAGTATACAAAAGTCCTACTCCAATGTGAAAAGAAGAGATCTTGAGTTTAAGGATGGTGATTGGGTTTTATCTGAAAGTCTCACCCCTAAACGGGGTTGATCCGATTTGGAAAGAAAAGGAAATTAAGCCCAAGGTTTGTGGGTACTTATAAAGTTTTGAGGAGAGTAGGTAAGGTTTCATGTAAGTTGGAGTTGCCTATGTAGATGAATATAGTTCATATGGTCTTCCTTATGTCCATGTTGAGAAAGTGTGTGGGTGACCTAAGTGCTATAGTAACCTTAGATGTTGTAGGTGTTATAGAAGATAATTTCACCTATAAGGAGGTCCCGATGGAGATTTTGGATAAACAAGTGAAGAGGTTGAGAAACAAAGAGGTAGTTTTTGTCAAGGTCCTTTGAAGGAATCAACAAGTTAAAAGTGCCACACGAGATGCTGAGGCGGACATGAAAAAGTGGTACCCATATCTCTTTCACTCTACTCAAGCTGAAGGTAATAATTTGAGTCCCTTATATGATTTCAACTCTTAAGTTTTATCTCTCATGCCATTTTGCATTCATTCATGTTTATGTTAACAAGTTTATGGTGATTTTTGACATTCATGTTGAGATTTTCAAAAGATGTTTAAACGCATTAGTTGCATCCCTGTAGGGCTGAAATCTTCATGATTACTTCTCTTATACACGTTTCTTTGAAGTTTGGGGATGAATATTCCGAAGGGGGAGATATTGAAACGCCCCCATAATGTGATATGGAAGTGCCCTAATCATAATTTTCATATATCTAAAAATTCGTGCGTGATTTCAAAAATACAACTTCAAATTTTTGATCAAGGGGCAAAATTGAGTGACAAATTCATATAACTCGAATTTTAGAGGACCCATAGCAAAAACTAACTTTTGCTAATTTTTGATTTCCAGCAGTTGTTCTCGCCCTGGCCGCGATGTGCCAGGGGAACGGACTACTGTTGGTTGTGGTCCGTGTCTGGTCCGTGTCGCGCCAGAGGCGCAAAGAAGTGAAACCTTTTCCTTAGTTTTTCTTATGCACCTAAGGGCATTGGGATCATAGCCCTATGCCCACTTAAGCGTGTAATCACTCATACTTAGCCATTTTTCAACTCTATAACTCACAAAACTCTCTCTCAAACCCCTCTTAGATTCTATCAACTCTCTTATTCAAATATAAGGATAACAATCTCAACTTGGGAACTCAAGGATTCATTTTAATCTCTAAGACTAGTTCAAGTTCACATCAAAGAATTTAAGGTTTAAGGTATGTGGGTTTCATCCCTTTCACCCATGGAGCACAACCTTCCCATTTTATGAAAATTGTATGTTTTCAAGATGTATTACCTATGGGTAGTTCTTATCATGGATTATGAACATAAATTATGTTGGAGTTTTATAAAATGTTGATTGATTATGCATGACTATCTATTTCAAGGTTGTACCATGAATTGATTTTGTCTATTGAGACTATGCATATTTTGAGCTATGAAACTATATATTATCATGAGCCTTTGTAATAGATTTAAAGGTAACCTACATAAGGGTTTTACTACATGTTGGTGGATTGATTTGTATTGAGTTTAATCATCTTATTTCACTCTTGAATTGCATGATGTTGAACAAGTATCATGAACCTACCATATGTTTGATAAAATGTCAAGTCAAGAATTGTCAAGATATTGATAATCTATTTCATGACTTACAAGTCAAGTGACTATATGATGATTAAGGGGCTTCAAGTATGTATTGAATTCATGAAAAGTATCTGTGATTTTACAAGTATTAAGTTAATCCCTAATTCAAGATTTTTTACTTTTGTGAGTCATTCATGTTAAAGCAAGAGTTCATGTTTGATATGAATTACTCTTATGTTTAAGTTAAGCTCACTTCTAGAGGTCTAGCATGTGTATGACCTACTCAAGCCATGTTCTTACAAGTTACTCAGGTTATGATTAAAGTATGATTATTTCAAGTATTCCGTTGGATTTGACTTAGCACCTATTATGCTTAAGATGGGGGCTTGACGCAAGGGGTCATTATATAAAGTCTTTAGTCTCTAAATTATGTGCCACCATAGGATTATGATTATTACCCCTTGATATATTGGTGGATCCATCTAGTTCATGTTATCATGTTTCGTTTGCCTTGGCAAGTAGACCACCCTTAGTTGGGGGTGTCATGCTCGTCACCTAAACCAAGGGGGGGTCAGGCCTCGGAGTCCAAGTTGTAGCTTCTTGGTCTATGTCGGTTGAGGTCACTACCCACATATATATGCTATATATGTTGTGCAAGATGAATAATTTACAAGCATGTTTTATTATACGCATTGGACATCCATGCCAAATTGAGATTATATATCTATTGCTTATGATTATGCATTTTGACTACATTGGCTTATGTTTTGTTCCATTGCATCTAGCATACTTAGTATATTTAAACTTACTAACGCATACTCTATGCCTACATGATATTACCATGTAGGGAAACGAGCTCCTTTTGATCATCCTCCATGTGGCTAGTTCGATACTTCAAAAATATGCATTGGTGAGTCCTCAAGTCTGAGAAGACTGTCTACGTTACTCTTGTTATTTTGAGACTTCATTATGTTGAACACTTGTTATTATGAGGGTGAGCCCGAAAAGTATCTTGTCCCTCCCTCCATTCAAAGCTATAGGTATTGTTGGATATTATGATGTACTTAAGCTATGAGCTAGACTCTTTTATGCTTTTATGAATATCAAGATTTCCCTTAGTCCTGTTTCCCTTGTTATTATATCTCTTAATGTTGTTTATTTTACTTCCGGGATCAAGAATGTGTGATTGATATGCTAAGAGGCTTTTTTTTAGGTCCTTTCGGGTTCCCATTCATCATGTCACATCTAAGATCTAGGCTTGGGTCATGATAGAAAAGCAGGACTCATGCCATGGGAATGTCATAGGGATAGGGAGTAATATGAATCTACATAACACATTAGCATATAAGAACTAATGGGCGGGTACGTATGACTTACTCTATGGGGACAATTCAGGACTTAGGATCTTTCATATTTCCATATTATAATCTATATCATAATACTTATGAGAAATTCATAATAATCACATCCGTAGATAACCATAATCATAACAAAATCTCCAAGTACATTATTTAACATAAATCCGCACAAATGTCTACAAGATCTTCAACCATGCCTCTAATCAAACGACAGGATGGGGTGCAAGATATATCTTGGGCTTACCCTCAAGTTAAATAACATAAACTAAACATCATAGGTAGAGGAATGGTGGTTCATCCTTTGAAGATAGGACTCACCAGAATAAGTGTCTCAAGATCTAATCTTGTCGTCGTATGGGAGATGAAGGTAGTCATTGACCCTTACAATGTTAGATCTCTAAGTACATCATTTAACGCAAATCACTAAGTACATCATTTAATATAAATACGCACAAGTGTCTGCAAGATGTTGAACCACACCTTTAATCAAAAAAACAGGACGAGGGCCAAGATATATCCTGGGCTTACCCTCAAGGTAAATAACATAAGCTAAACATCATAAGTAAAGGAATGGTGGTTTGTCCTTCAAAGATAGAACTTACCATAACAAGTG
The DNA here is from genome assembly GCA_025642045.1 of Solanum sejunctum. NCBI lineage: Eukaryota > Viridiplantae > Streptophyta > Magnoliopsida > Solanales > Solanaceae > Solanum > Solanum sejunctum. Next base: position 16,278,748 of record JAOTQJ010000091.1, read on the forward strand.
TCTCAAGATCTAATCTTGTCGTCGTACGGGGGATGAAGGTAGTCATTAGCCCTTCCAAGATTAGATCATGCAGGCAAAAGTATATGTTAGTATGTTTGAATGTACTAAGTCTGTTGGCATGCAATGCATATGACTTATTAAACTTGCATTCAATATTAGATGGCAAAGGCACATAATATAGGAACAGATATATAACAAGGAAAGTAATATAACATTATGCCATGAAATCCATGATGCATGAAATGCCATAATACTCCTATATAGTGGGAATGGGACCATAACTAACATTTCCAACTCATGAGAGCTATTACATAAATTTTTCTGATGTTGACCTCCCATCGGGTGAGAGAAGATTATTTGTCAAAGGTAATCTACACCACACCTTACAATTTGATAATTTTGGTGTGCTGGCCACCTTCCTTATGACCCGATCAATTTGGAAAGATTTCCAATATTATTTCATATCAGATCATATCAATGTGTAATCATTCCTTATGACCCAATCATTTTGGTAATGGCTACCATATACCTATGATTACATAGTTCAACGAAAGGGAGAGAACCCTTGGGGATAGCCTAGATGCCCCAACCCATTCGGTGTTAAGTTATCATCCACAAGAATACTTATACATATACATGCTTTCAAAAGTGGCAATAGTCATTTTAAATCATTTCAATGCACACTTGGATTAAAAGCCAAACATTTTTCACAATTGCTTACACTTGGGCTCAAAGCCAAATCATATTTCAATCCATACTTTTCGTGCATAGAAATAGCTCATTCACTTAACAACATGGTGTAAGTGCCCAATATGTTTAAAGAGCCAATAACAATAGAATCACATTCTCGTCATAATCATATATGTGAGCTCAATTCAGCGAATTCATTTCCATAAAACATATGTGAGCTTAACCTACCAATAATTTCATAAATTTTAATGCTCATGAATGAATATGCCATGAATGATATGTGAATAGCAATGGAAAGTATAGAGTCAATCTTAGATCATCAATACAATATGAAATTCATATAAATCCATATTCAAATCACAATTTAGATTACTCATGCTCAAATCAAACTTTAAAGGGACAATGCATATTCAAATCTTTATAATAATCATGTATTCAACAAAATAGGACTTAAATCAACTTAAAATCATCAATAAAGCATAACTCATACTTCAATTGGATTTAATAAACAATAATCTTCAAAACTCATATTTAAAGTAAGCTTAAATTTCATAAATCAAGAGTAAAAGAGTTTAGGTTTTCTTGGTTAAAAGGGACCAATAATCAATCCTACATAACTAAGTTCACCAAGAAGAAGTAAGAAGTATTTGATGAAGATTGAAGTACTTCCTTGAATCCCAAGCTAATTCTCCACTAGCCTTTAAGAGGAGTTCTTAAGAGTGAGTTGAAATAATTTCAAGTATAGGAGTGAATTTGAATGAGAGAAACAGTTTTTAGGTCATTTCAATGTCTTTATATAGCATATAGAAGTCACAAAAGACCCTTAGGAGAACCCATAATTATGAAAATGCCATTAATTCAATGAGTAGAAAAGATGTTGTCAGGGGTCTCGGGGGAGGGTACATGGTTCGTGTAAGGGTATACAGATCGTATACTTCTTCTGTGATCCAACACTTAGAAAAATTCTTTTGTACGAAGGTCTAAGAAGAAGTATACGGATGGCTTCATGGCCCGTACTAAGATATATAGACTGTATACTCCTCCATGAAGCTCCACTTAGAAAGCTATTATTGATAAAGTTCCAAGATGATGATCCAATACTTAGAAAATTTTTTACTCTGATGCCCATAAGGAATGCCTCACAGACCGTGAAGGACTATACCGTTTGTGAGACGGTCCATGTGTGAAAAATTGGCTAAAATGTGGATTTTCAAGGCCAAGGCTATCTATATTGTCCACCACACGGACCATGTAGGGTCCATGGGTGGTATGTCTTGGTCTCAAACTCCATATTAAACTAAAACTCCCCACACATGGCTCATGGCCACTTCATGGCACCTCCACACGGTCTGTATACCTTCACACAGACTGCGGAGGCTTCCCTGAAGCGTCACCTTGGTTTAAAATTTTTCAAAATCAAATTTCCAAGCTCCATTAAGGTTGTACAAAGTCCGAGTCCTTACACCATCTCCCCCTTGGGAACATTCATCCTCGAATATGATAGAACAAGGCTTGAAAGGCTTGACTTAAAATATGAAACATCAAAACATAAGATACAATGCATATTTCATCCCTTGAAATCATAAAGTCATTAAAACTCATATCAAAACATATTTAAATTATTAAAAACATCTTAAAAATCATTTTCATGCACATGTATGCATGTCATGCCATAAAACTCAAGATTAGAAGAATTAGGACCACTTGGAATAGGAACAACCTAATACCTTAGGCTTGAGTAGATTAGAAAAGAGGGGATATCATTTTACCATGTCCAACTCTGCCTCCCATATAGCACTCTCCACATGTTGGTTTCTCCAAAGCACCTTAACCAAAGCCACATCCTTATTGCGAATCCACTTTACTTGCCTATGCAAAATCAACTGGAACTTCCTCATAAGATAAGTTCTATTCAACTTCAATACCTTTAAGGCACAATTGTACTAGTATCACCAACCAACTTCCTCAACATAGACACATGAAAAATTGGGTGAATAGAGCTCAAATCCAAAGGCAAATCCAACCTACAAGCCACATTACCAATCTGCTCAACAATCTCACAAGGACTTGCATTCCAGGGACTTAGCTTGCCCCTCTTTCCAAAATGCATCACGCCCTTCATAGGTGAGACTTTCATATATACCCAATCACTAACATGACACTCAAGATCTCTTTTCCTAACATCCGAATAGAACTTTTGGCGACTTTGGGCTATTTTCAACCTCTCCCTAATCAACTTCACCTTCTCTATAGCCTTCAATACCAAATCGGGGCCAATCAAGGTCATCTCTCCTAACTCAAACCACCCCACCGGAGATCTACATCTCTTGCCATACAAAGCTTCAAACCGTTTCATACCAATGCTAACATGAAAGCTATTATTATAAATAAACTCAATGATTGATAGATGATCATTCCAACTACCTTTGAATCCTAATACACAAGTCCTCAACATGTCCTCCAAAGTTTTAATTATCTTCTTGGCTTGTTCATCAGTTTGAGGAAGAAAGGTGGTACTCAACTTCACCTTAGTACCAAGTCCTCTTTAAAATGATCAACAAAAGTGAGAAGTAAATTGGGTGCCACAATCTAATATGATAGACCTAGGCATACCATGCAACCTCACCAACTCTTGGATATACAACCTTGCATAATCTTTGGCACTAAAGGTAGTCTTGACCGATAGGAAATGAGCCGACATAATTATCCGATCAATAATAACACAAATTGAGTCAAATTGTCTTTAGGTCCAAGGCAGGCCTACCATAAAATCCATGTTCACATCTTCCCATTTCCAAGTAGAAATTTCAATATCTTGAATCAAACCACTGGGGCTTTGATGCTCTTTCTTCACTTGTTAACAATTAAAGCAATCGGATATGAACTTGGATATATCCTTCTTCATACCATGCCACCAATACACTTTCCTCAAATCTTGATACATCTTATTAAATCTCAGGTAAGTAGAGTAATGAGAGTTATGGGCCTCACTCATAATCACCCTCCTAAGATTATTAACATCCAGAATACATATTTGATCTTGATATCGAAGCGCACGATCTTCTCCTTAAGAGAAAATCTCTATCTTCTTTTCAACAACCAATTTCTTCAACTCAACCAATGACATGTCTAGATCTTTCTTAGCCTTAACATCCACAACCACAGAAGATTCGGCCCCATTCTAAACATGAACACCACCATCATTAGAGTCGGCCAACCTAACACCCAGCCTAGCTAAACAGTAAATATCTTATACCAACTTTTCCTTTTCTTCATCAACATGAGCCACACTTCCCATAGATAGCCTACTAAGAGCATTAACTACAACATTCGCCTTGCCAGAATGATATTGGACACTCATGTCATAGTCTTTAAGGAGTTCTAACCATCTCTTTGCCTCAAGTTAAGATTCCTTTGGGTGAACACATTTTGCAAACTCTTATGCTCTATGAAAAATTCAACATGAACTCCATATAAGTAGTGTCTCCAAATCATCAAACCAAATACCACAACCGCTAATCAGGATCATAAGTTAGGTAATTACGCTCATGCACCTCACTTGCCTTGATGCATAGGCTATCACCTTACCATATTACATAAGTACATAACCCAACCTAATTCGAGAAGTATCACAATATACCATAAATTCATCTAAGCTATCCGGTAGAGTCAAAATAGGAGCCAAGGTAAGCCGATCCTTCATGGTCTAAAAACTCTTCTCACATTCATCTGGTCATACAAATTTAGCCTTCTTTTGAGTAAACTTAGTCAATGAAGATGCAATATATGAAAAACTTCAATAAACCTTCTATAATAACTATTCAATCCAAGGAAACTTTAAATATCCAAAAGAGTCAATGGTCTAGGCTAATTTTTCACGTCCTCAATTTTCTTTGGGTCAACTTTAGTACTATCACCGGACACCACATGACTAAGAAATGCTACCTAACCAAAACTCACATTTGCTATACTTAGCATATAATTTCTTCTCCATCAAGGTTTGAAGAACCAACCTCAAATGATCCATATACTCCCGCTCACTCTAGGAATAAATATGGATATCATCGATGAAGACCACCACAAAACTATCAAGGAATGGCTTGAACACCCGATTCATAAGATCCATCAATATGGTTGGAGAATTAGTCAACCTAAACAATATCACCACATATTTAAAATGCCCATACTTAGTTTAGAAAGCCATCTTAAGAATGTCATGCTTCCTAACATTCAATTGATGATAATCAAAATGGAGGTCAATCTTTGAGAAATGGGTGGCCCCTTGGAGTTGATCAAATAAGTCGTCGATCCTAGGGAACAGATTCTATTCATGATGGTTACCTTATTCAATTTCCTATAATCAATTCACATCTGAAGAGACCCAACTTTCTTTCTTACAAATAGCACCTGAGATCCCCATGGAGATATACTTGACCTAATAAAGTCTTTCTCCAATAAATGCTTCAACTGATTTTTTAGTTCCTTCAACTTAACCAGTGTCGTATGATAAGGAGGAATAGAGATAGGTTACATATGCAGGAGATGCTAAAGTCTACTTGCCTTTCGGGAGGAATACCAGACAAGTCTTTGGAAAGCACATCTACAAACTCATTAATCATCAAAACCGATTCAAGAGTAGGTAACTCAGATTCTACATATTTGACCCTCATAATATGATAAATACATCATTTAGAAATCGTCTTTTGGGCCTTAAGGTAGAAAATAAACCAACCATTAATAGTGGAAAAACTATTCTTCCATTCAAGAGCAGGTTCATCTGAAAATAGTAACTTAACTTTTTGGATTTTACAATCTACAAAGGCATATGAATTATGCAACCAATCCATACCGAGAATAACATCAAAATCAAACATCTCAAGTTCCATAAGATCATACGGGAAGGCTTTATGCAAAATAGTAATAGGACAACCCCGATAAACTCTATGAGTAATAATGGACTCACCCACAGGGGTATAGATTGAAAAATGTTCCCTCAAGATTTTAGGGTTCAAACTAAAATTAACAACCAATAGAGGACTAACAAAAGATACATTTGCACTTGGATCAAGAAAATCATAAATATCAAAATCGGAGACTTTTGACATACCAATCACAACAGCGAGAGTCTCCTCAACTTTCTAAACGAAAAGCATAAAACCTATTATTTCTTGGGGTAACACCTTGTGGAGCTTTTTTCTGCTATGACCACCTTGAGCTACCTAACCTTGACCCTTCTGAGCAACCTTTGGACAATTCGCAATCTTGTTGTTCTTGTCATCACACCCAAAGCATGCACTCGACTCCTTCCAACAAGCACCTATGTGATTCTTTCCACATCAGTCACACCTAGAAAGCAATGGTCTACGATCAACCTGTTCTTTGGGAGGAGGGACCATAGCATTTGGCAAACCTAGCATTAGAATCTTAGCCCTATTGAAAGCAATCATAACGACCACTCTTAGAGTTGGAGAATCCACCATCATAATGGGCCCTCTTAGAATTATACACCCTCTTCTCCTTGAGCTTTTCCCCCTCAATTTGAGTAGCACAAGTCATGAGCCTGGAGATATACATATCCCGAATAAGCATAGTTATATGACACTCCTTTATAACTAAATGAGATACACCAGAAATAAACTTGTGCATTTTTGCACGGGGGTTAGTCACAAGCATAGGAGCATACTTAGAGCGCTTTGTGAACTTAAGGTCATAGTCCCTCAGACTCATACCATCCTGTTTGAGGTTAATAAACTCCATCATCGTGGCTTTCCTAAGTTCAAGTGGGAAGAAATGATCCAAAAATGCAAACTTGATCTCTTCCCAATTAATAGCATTACCATAAACCCTCTCCATCAATCATTAAGTGTACTACATTTGAGACACATCTTTCAACTGATATGTAGCCAATTCAGTTTTCTCCTCATAAGTGACTCTCATAACAGTCAACACCTTAGTGAGCTCATCAGTAAACTCCTAATCGTCCTTATCCACCTTTGACCTATAGAACTCTAGAGGATTTATCTAGGTGAAATCTCTCACCCTAAAAGCTGGAGTGGGATCACAAGGAGGAAAATTAGCCTTCTTAATTTAGGAAGTCACATCTTGTGCAAGCATAGCAAAATCTATACGAAATTCACCATTAGAGATAGGCTCTTCCATAGGCCCTTAAGGAGCTTGACCCTCATTACTCGGGGATAGTCTTGGTAGGGGAGCTCTTCGTGAAGACATCTTATGTAATGCAACAAGGGCATCATTAGGATTAGGAAGCCTTAACATACAGTCCAAGCACGACATAAGACATGAAAAAGTAAGGTAATTCCTAGAACACCATCATAGCCTCCCACTGATAGGCATGGTGCACTTCACACCCATGAATAGGACTCTACTCAATGTGGCATGTTGGACTCCGAGGATCATTTACAAACCTAGTTCTCTAATACTAAGCTTGTCACAACCCGAACCTAGGGTCCAGGAGTGATATAGCAAATGAGAACTCAAGAGTTCCTAAACAAACCTCAAAGTATTTGTATTCACATAATCGGTTCGAAAGCATATACAGATAGTAAACATATAGTTAAGGGAAGAAAAAGTAGGATTCAGGCTATGGGGATTCTATAAGGATGGGGAGTAATATGAATTCACATAAAGCATTAGCACATAAGAACTAAGGGGCAGGTAAGGCTATTTAGGACTTAGGATCTTTCACATTTCTACATCATAATCCATATCATAATACTCATAAGCAATTCATAATAATCATTATCCAATAGATAACCAAAATCATAACAACATCTCTAAGTAAATCACTTAACATACATCCACATACAATCTACAAAATGTCCAACCATGCGTCTAATCAAAAGATAGGACAAGGGCGAAGACATATGCCAGGCTCACCCTGAAGGTAAATAACATAATCTAAGCATCATAGGTAGAGAAATGGTGGTTTGTCCTTGCAAGATAGGACTAACCACAACAAGTGTGTCAATATTGAATCTAGTTGTCGTATGAGGGATAAAGATAGTCATCAGCCCCTACATAGTTAGATCACACTGGCAAAAGTATGTGTTAGTACATTTGAATATACTAAATATGCTGGCATACAATGCATATTGAAACGCCACAAAAGATTCCCAAAACTATGTCTCGAAATGCCTATATTCATAATTTTTATATATCTCAAAATTTGTGCGTGATATAAAAAATTTGACTTTAGATTTCTGATCAGGGGGCAAAATTGAGTGGGGAATGGATCTAAACCCGATTTTAGAGCAACCATAGCGAAATTTTATTTTGCCAAACTTTCACTTTCCAATGAGGGTGCACGTTCTCTTCGCAACGTAGAACTATCGCGGAGTAGTACATTTTGTTTCCAGTTTTTTAAAATTTTGGTTTAAGGCCTTAGTGTCTTAGGCCTAAGCCTTCATATGCGTAAAAACACCAATACTTAGTCATTTTTTAACCCCATATCATTTAAGACATTCCCCAAAATTCTCTCTAACACTTCGCCAAATATTTCATTTAATATCAAGTATCCCAAACTCATTCCAGATCTAAAGAAATTCAATCAAGCTTCAAGTTCTCATTCAAATCTTCAATAAGAAAATCTCCAAAGTTGAGGTATGTGAGTTTCAACCATTGGTTCCTTTCACCAATCGTGCCCAACCTTTCTTTTTATATAAATTACATGTTTTCAAGTTTATTTACTTATGGGTACTCTTACTATGAATTTTATTATAAACTATGTTGAGGTTTCCATGAAATATGGACTATTTAAGCATGTTTTCAGCTATGAATCTATGTTCTATGATGAGTTCTGATGAAGGATTTTAATATATCTTGCATGAGGATCTTACTAAGAGCTTGGGGTTGATTTACATTAAGTTTTCTCACATGATTTCATCTTGAATTGTATGATTTTGATCTAGCATTACACACCCGCTAAGTGTTTGATAAAATGTATTGTTAAGGGTTTTTGAGTTAGTGAAGGTATATTGCATGGATTATGAGTTAAGTGGCTTTATGATGATGAAAGGAGTGTGTGTATCTGTTGATTTCATGAAAAGTATCTTTAGTGTTACAAGTGACCACACATTGTTAAGAGGGTGCTATGCTTTAATCACCTTGTCGAGGGGGAGGTGAGGGTTGCTAGGCCCATACTACCACGTTGATAGGTATATACCTTGACAACCTTGTGGGGGGTGTTAGGCCCATACTACCATATTGAGGGTACATACCTTAACCACCTTATCGGGAGTGCTAGGCTCGTACTACCAATTGAGAGGTATATACCTCAATCACCTTCCAAGGGGGTGCTAGGCCTTGGATTCCAAGTATTAAGTTGCTTGGTCTATGATGTTAGTCTCTTCCTACACAAGTACCATGTTTCCATATAAGCATATTTCACTTCAAGCATTGATCATACAAGCCATGTTACTAATATACTATCTCAGGCTTATGTATATGCATTTTAATTATGTTACCTATCTCTTGTTACATTGCATCCTACATACTTAGTACATTCAAACGTACTAATACATACTCTATGCCTACGTGATGTTACCATATAGGAATCGAAGCTACACTTGATCATCCTTCTCGTCCACATGACTAGTACTAACTCTTAAAGCAAGCTTGGTGAGTCCTCAACTATGAGGGCAATAGATATTGATACTATATTATGTAAATACTCCTTTTCTTTGTTTAGATGCTTATGACTATGAGGGTGATCCCGAAAAGTTGTCTTGGACCCCACCAAATCTATGTTAGAGGAGTTGTTGGACAACTTATGTATTTACACTTTGAGCTTTGACTCCTTTGACAATTTATGCTATGAAAGACTTCCCTTAGTCTTTTTATCCTTATTTGTATTCTCTTATTGTTGTTTAATTGCTTATGCAACCAAAGATGTGTAAATGATATGCTAAGAGGCTTGTTAGGGGTCCTTTTGGATTTCCATTTGTCGTGGCACGTCTAGGCCCTAGTCTTGGGTCGTGATACACTTTGTATCAGAGTACTAAGTTGTTAATAGTCCTCTGCATCTAACATACCATGTCGATTAGAGTCTTATTCATGGTTGTGAAGTGCACCACAACCATTAGTAAGAGGCTATGAGGTATTTTAGGAAATGTTTCCCTTCTTCTTGATCAATGTCATGTTATAAAATTTAAGGTAAGGCTTTCCCCTAATGAATGTTCTTTGCTATACTAGATTATGCCCATCCTAAGAAGAAGAAGAGCTTATACACCTGAGGAACAACTGCCTCATGAAGAGTTCCAGAATGTTATTGCCATGCTAGCTCAAGCTATAACTAATCAAATCAACCAAAGGGCCCAAGCCCCTTATGCTCCTACTCTATCATCTAATGTAAGGGATTCCATGAGGATAAACCCACTAGAGTTTCATGGATCTAAAGTTGATGAGAACCCTCAAGAATTCATTAATGAGGTGCACAAAGTATTGTCTATCATGGGTGTTAGATCGGAGGAGAAAGCGGAGTTGGCGGCATACCAACTCAAAGGGGTGGCCCAAATACGATTTACGCAATAGAAAGAGGCGAAGGAGAACAACAATGTGATCCTTTAAGAGGAGTTTAAGGCGGTATTTCTCAACCGGTTCTTTCCTCTTGAGCTAAGGGAGGCGAAAATGATGGAGTTCATGAATTTAAAGCAAGGGTCCATGAATGTGAGGGACTACGCCCTCAAGTTCAACCAACTCTCTAAATATGCTCCACAAATGGTGGTCGAGCCAAGGTCTAGGATGAACAAGTTTATGATGGGTGTGTCCAACTTGGTAAATAATTTCATGCTGCCATGTTGATTAGTGATATGGAATTGTCCCTCCTCATGACTTATACCGAACAATTGAAGGGGGAAATATTGAGAAAAAAAGGGTTAATGAGGCCAAGAGGGCACATTTTGAACGAAGGTTCAAAAGTCTAAAGGGTGGCCGATTTCATCAAGGCCAAGGGTCTTCAAATACTCCTAATAGAAGGAGTGCTAATGACAACCCAAGGCCCTAAGGAGGTGGTGTGTGGTGCCTAATGTTATGTGACCAAAATGTGGTAGAGGCCATAACGGCCCGTGTTTGAGGGACACTAATGCATGCTATAGTTGTGAAAAAGTGGGTCACAAGAAGATTGATTGTCCTCATAATAAAAACAAGGGTAGAGATGGTCATCCACAAGGTCGGGGTGCAAATGCAGTTCCTTTGGGAAGGGGAGGTCCACAAGGTGGTGCACTAAGGCACAATTGGTTCTATGCTCTTCAAGGGAGGCAAGGGGTAGATGAGGCATTCGATGTCATCACTAGTATGTTAAAAGTATTTAATTTTGATGTATATGCATTGATAGACCCAAGTGCCTTTCTTTTTTTTTATTACTCCTTTCGTTGCCAAAAAGTTTTATGTCGAACTCGAATTATTATGTAAGTCATATGAAGTGTCTACTCCTATTGGTGTATCTATTGTTGCTACAAGGGTCTATAGAAATTGTCCCATTTTAATTTTGCATAAAATATTTCCTTGTGATTTCGTTTAGTTGGATATGGTGGATTTTGATGTCATTCTTGGGATGCATTGGTTGCATGCATATTATGCATCTATTGATTATAGAACCCATGGGGTCAAATTCTAATTTCCTGATGAGCCCATGCTTGAGTGGGAGAGTCATGACATAGTGGTTAATGGTAGGTTTATTTCTTGCATTAAAGCCCAAAAGTTAATTTCTAAGGGGTGTCTCTATCATCTTGTGAGGGTTAGGGATGTTAGGTCCAAAGTCCTTCCTATAGAGTCTATTTTGGTGGTTAATGAATTCCTTGATGTCTTTCCTAATGAGCTTCTCGGTGTTCCTCCAAAAACAGGAAATAGATTTTAGCACCGAGCTCCTTCCCGATACTCAACACATTTCTATTCCCCCTTACCATATGCCACGACGGAGTTAAAGGAGTTGGAAGAGCCATTGACGAATTTGTTGAAGAAGAGTTTTATTAGACCTATCCAATCATCTTGGGTTGCACCGGTGTTGTTTGTGAAGAATAAGGATGGTTCTCTTAGAATGTGTATTGATTACCACCAACTTAATAGAGTCACCATCAAGAATAAGTACCCTCTACCAAAGATTGATGATCTTTTTGACCAATTTCAAAGGGCTAGTCATTTATCTAAGATTGATCTTCGGTCCGAGTATCACCAAGTGAAGGTAAGGGAGTGTGACATTCCCAAGATGGCCTTTCGGACTAGGTATGTGCACTATAAATTCATGGTTATGTCTTTTAGGCTAACCAATGCACTGGCTATCTTCGTGGATCTAATGAATAGGGTCTTCAAACCCTACCTTGATTTGTTTCTAATGGTATTTATTAATAATATCTTAATTTATTACCAAAGTGAGGAGGAGCATGTGGATCACTTGAGGGTGGTGTTACAAATCTTGAGGGAGGAGAAGTTATATGCCAAATATGAGAAATGTGAGTTTTAGTTGAAAAAGGTTACCTTCCTAGGTCATGTGGTATTGGGGGATAGTATTAAGGTGGATCCTAAAAAGACTAAAGTGATTAGAAATTGGCCTAGACCTTTGACTCCATCGGATATTGGAAGCTTCCAAGGCTTAGCGAGTAATTATCGGAGGTTTGTGAATGGGTTTTCTTCTATTGCTTCTCCTATGACTAAGTTGACTCAAAAGAAGGCTAAATTTGTGTGGATTGATGAGAGTGAAAGGAGTTCCAAACTTTGAAAGATAAGTTTGTCTCTACTCCTATCTTGTCTCTACCAGAAGGGTTTGTTGTGTATTGTGATACCTCACAAATTGGCTTGGGTTGTGTTTTGATGCAAAATGGTAAAGTGATAGTTTATGCCTTTAGACAACTTAAGGTGCATGAAAAGAATTATCCTACCAATGATCTTAAGTTGGTTGTCGTGGTATTTGCTTTGAAAATTTGGCATCATTACTTATATGGGGTGCATATTAATGTGTTCACCGATCACAAGAGTCTCCAATATGTGTTCACCCAACAGTAAGTCTAATATTATGGCCGATGCTTTGAGTAGGGTGTTTATGAGTAGCCTAGCATATGTTGATGATGGTGGCAAAGAAGTGGCTAGGGAGCTTCATCGGTTGGCTAGATTGGAAGTTACATTGGAGGAAGTTGATAGTGGTGGTATTATGGTTGTTGATGGCTCAAAATCTTCATTGATTGAGAAGGTAAAGCCAAAGCAAAATCTTGACCACCACCACCCCGGTGAGAAATGGTAAGGTGGAGGCTTTCTCCCAAGGGAGAGATGGTACCCTTAGGTACCAAGGTAGATTGTGTGTGTCTTGTGTTGATGACTTGAGAAAGAAGATTTTAGATGAAGCTCATAATCCTTCCTACTCTTTTCACCCCGATTCTACAAAAATATATAGATATTTAAGGGAAGTGTTTTGTTGGGATGGCATGAAGAGATATATTGCTAAGTTTGTATCTGGTTGCCATAATTGCCAACAAGTTTAAGTTGAACATCAAAGGTCAAGTGGCCTAGCCCAAGACATAGAGATTCCTACTTGAAAGTGGGAGGAAATTAACATGGATTTCATGGTTGGGTTGCCTAAGTCTAGAAAGCATTTTGACTTCATTTAGGTTATGGTTGATAGGAAGACGAAGTCATCTCATCTCCTACCGGTTAGGACTACTTATGGTGCCAAAGATTATGCTAAGTTATACATTCATGAATTTGTTAAATTGTATGGGTGCCCTTGTCTATCGTATTAGATCGTGGTGCTCAATTCACTTCTCACTTTTGGAGGTCTTTCCAAAGAGGTCTTGGTAACAAGGTAAAGCTTAGTATGGTCTTTCACCCTCAAATGGATGGCCAAGCTGAAAGAACTATCCAAACTTTTAAGGATATTCTTAGAGATTGTGTATTGGAGTTTAAGGGTAGTTGGGATGATCATTTTCCACTCATTGAGTTTGCTTACAACAATAGCTATCATTCTAGCATTGATATGTCTCCTTTTGAGGCTCTTTATGGTAGACATTGTAGATCCCCGATTGGATAGTTTGAGGTAGGGGAGATTGCTTTGTTAGGTTCGAATTTGGTTATGGGGCCCATGGAGAAGGTAAGGTTGATAAGAAAAATATTGAAAATAGCCCAAAGTCGTCAAAAGTCCTATGCCGATGTGAGGAAAAGAGATCTTAAATTTGAGGTTGGTGATTGGGTCTATTTGAAGGTCTCACCCATGAAGAGTGTGGTTCATTTTGGTAGGAAGGGTAAATTAAGTCCAAGATTTGTTGGTCCTTATAAAGTGCTGAGGAGGATTGGTAAGGTGGCCTATGAGTTAGAGTTTCCTAATGATATGAATATGGTTTATCTGGTCTTTCATACGTCTATGTTGAGGAAGTGTGTGGGTAACCCAAGTGCCATTGTGCCTCTTGATGTTGTGAGTGTTGTTGAAGACAATTTTCCTTATGAAGAGGTTTCAATAGAAAGTTTGCATAGACAAGTGAAGAGGTTGAGAAACAAGGATGTAGCTTCCATCAAGGTCCTTTAAAGAAATCAACAAGCTGAGAGTGCTACATGGGAGGTCGAGGTAGACATGCAGAAGCTATATCCCTATCTCTTCCATTTTACTCAAGCCTAAGGTACTAATTCAAGTCTCCTATGTGATTTCAAGTCTTATGTTTCAGCCCTTATGTCATTGCATGCATTCATGTTTATATTGATAAGTTCATGGTAATTTTGACACTTATGTTGAGATTTTGAAATGATGTTTAAGTGCATTGTTGCATTCATGTGTTGGGCTAAACTCATCTTGATAATTTCTCTCATATACATTTCTTTGACATTCGAGGATGAATGTTCCCAAGGGGGAGATATTGAAATGCCCCAAAAAGTGCCTAAAATATGCCTTGAAAATGTCCATATTTGTAATTTCTATATATCTCAAAATTCATGCCTGATATCAAAAAATTGACTTCATATTCATGATCAGTGGGCAAAATTGAGTGGAAAATTGGACTAACCCCGATTTTAGAGCAACCGTAGCAAAATTTTATTTCACCAAAATTTCACTTTCTAGTGAGTGTACGCGTTCTATCTACGACGCGGAGCCTTCGTAGAGTAGTACATGTTGTTGTCAGTTTTTTTTTCTAATTTCAGCCTTAGGCTTTGGGGTCTTGGGCCTAAGCATTCCTATGTGTAAAAACACCTATACTTAGTCATTTTTCAACCTCACATGATTCAAGACATTCTCCAAAACCCTCTCTAACACTTAGCCAAATATGTCATTCAAAACTAAGTGTTCCAAATTCATTCTGGATCTCAAGAAGTTCAATCAAGCTTCAAGTTTTCATTCAAATCTTCAACAAGGAAATCTCCAAAGTTGAGATATGTGGGTTTCAACTATTGGGTCCTTTCGCCCATGGTGCCCAATCTTCCTTTCTATACAAATTACATGTTTTCAAGTTGATTTACTTATGGGTATTCCTATTATTAATTTGATTCTAAACTATGTTGGGGTTTCCATGAAATATAGACTGTTTAAGTATGTTTTTAGCTATGAATCTATGTTCTATTGTGAGATTTGATAAAGGGTTTTAATGTATCTTGCATAAGGGTGTTACAAAGTGTTGGGGCTTGATTTACATTAAGTGCTCTCACATGATTTCACTCTTGAATTTTATGATTTTGAGCTAGCATTACACACCCGCCAAGTGCTTGACAAAATATCTGATTAAGGATTTTTGAGTTATTAAAGGTCTATTGCATGGCTTATGAGTTAAGTGGCTTTACGATAATAAAAAGAGTGAGTGTATGTATTAATTTCATGAAAAGTATCTATAGTGTTGCAAGTGACCACACCTTGTTGAGGGGTATTATGCCTCAATCACGTTGTTGGGGGTGTTAGGCTCGTATTACTACATTGAGGGATATATACCTTGACCATCTTGGTAGGGGTACTAGGCCTGTACTACCAATTGAGGGGTATATACCTCAATCACCTTCCAAGAGGGTGCTAGGCCTTGGATTCCAAGTACTAAGTTACTTAGTCTATAATGTTGGTCTCTTCCTACATTGGTACTATGTTTCCATATAAATATGTTTTACTTCAAGGATTGATCATGCATGTCATGTTGCTAATATACAATCTCTTGCTTATATATACGCATTTTGATTATGGTGCCTATCTCTTACTGCATTACATCCTACGTACTTAGTAAATTAAAATGTACTAATGCATACTTTGTACCTACATGATATTACCATGTAGGAACCGAAGCTCCACCTGATCATCATCATCATCCATGTGACTAATACTACCTCTTGAAGCAAACTTGGTGAATTCTCAACTCTGAGGAAAATAGTTATTGATCCTATGTTATGTATAGAGTCCTTTTCTTTGTTTAGATGCTTATGAATATGAGGGTGAGCTTAGAAAGTTGTCTTGGCTCCCGCCCGATATATGTTAGAGATGTTGTTGGACAAGTTATATATTTACACTTTGATCTTTGACTCCTTTGATGATTTATGCTATGAAAAACTTCCCTTAGTCTTTTTATCCTTATTTATATTCTATTATTTCTATTTAATTGCTTTTGCGACCAAGGATGTGTAAATGATATGATAAGAAGCTAGCTTGAGGTCCCTTTGGGTTCCCATTCGTCGTATCACGTCTAGCCCCTAGGCTTGCATCGTGACACATATGACTTATTAAACATGCATTCAGTATTAGATGACAAAAGGCACATAATATAGAAAGAGATACATAGCAAGTAAAGTAATGTAACAATATGTCATGAAATGCCATAACACTTATATATAGTGGAGATGGGACGTTAACTGATATCTCTAACTCATGCGAGCTATTATATAAATTTGCCTCATGTTGACCTCCTATCGAGTGAGAGAAGATTACTTGCTAAAAGTAATTTACACCACTCCTTACGACCTAGTCATTTAAGCAATGGCCACCTTCCTTACGACCTGATCATTTCAGAAGGATTTCTAATATCATTTCATATCAATTGTAACCATTTCTTATGACTCAATTATTTCGCTAATGGCTACCATATACCTATGCTGGCACATAGTTCAAGGAAAGGGAAAGGACCCTTAAGGATAGCCCTAATATCCCCAATCCATTCGATGCTAAGTCATCATACCATAAGAATACATATACATATATATGCTTTCAAAAGAGGCAATAGTCATTTCAAATAATTTCAATGCAAACTTGGGCTTAAAATCCAAACATTCTTTATAATCAGTTACACTTGGACTCGAAGCCGAATCACATTTCAATCCATATTTTTCATGCATAGGAATAGCTCATTCGCTTAACAATATGGTGCAAGCACTCAATATACTCAAAGATACAATAACAATAGACATTTATGTGATCACATTCTTGTCATAACCAACTCACCGAATTCATTTCCATAAATTATATGTGAGCTTAACTCACCTATAATTTCATAAAATTCAATACTCATGAATGTATATGCCATGAATGATATGTGAATAGCAATGTGCAATATAGATTCAATCTTAAAATCATTAATACAATATAAAATTCAAGTAAATTCATATTCAAATCATAATTTAGATTAGTCATGCTCAAATCAAACTTTGAAGGGATAATACATATTCAAATCTTTATAATAATCATGTAATTCAATATATTAGGGCTTAAATAAACTTAAAATCATCCAAAAAGCATAGTATGTATTTCAATTGGATTTAATAAATAATCATCTTCAAAACTCATATTTAACGTAAGTTCAAATTTCATAAATCAAGTATAAAAGAGTTTGAATCTTCTTGGCTGAAAGGGACCAAGAATCAATACCACATACCTAAGTTCACCAAGAAGTAAGAAGAATTTGATGAAGATTGAATTCCTTCCTTGAATCCCAAGCCAATTCTTCACTAGTCTTTGAAAGGAGCTCTTAAGAGTGAGTTGAAGTAATTCTAAGTATAAGAGTAAATTTAAATGAAAGAATAGAGTTTAGGTCATTTCAACGTCTTTAGATAGCATAGGAAGTCACAAAAGACCCTTAGGAGAACCCATAATTATGAAAATACCATTAATAAAATAAGTAGAGAAAATATTGTCTGGGGTCTCAGGGGAGGGTATCCGGTCCGTGTAAGGGTATATGTGAAATGACCCCAAAAAGTGCCCAAAAATGTACTTCGAAAATGTCCATAATCATAATTTTTGTATAACTCAAAATTTGTGCGTGATATCAAAAATTCGACTTCATATTCTTGATTAGGGGAAAAATTGAGTGAGAAATGGGTCTAAACCAGATTTTAGAGTGATCGAATCACAATTTCAATTTTCCAAGAATGCAATTTACAGTAAGGATTCACGCTCCTAGCGCAACCTTGGGCGCGGCCCAGTGTTATTTTTGCCTAGTTTTTGTTACTCGGTCCAAGGTTTATGAGTCTTGGTCCTAAGTCTTTCCGTGCGTGAAAATATCTATACTTATTTATATTTCACCTTCATATCATACAAGACACTCTTCAATACTCTCTCAAACACTTAAACAAGTATTTCACCCAAAATTCAAGTGCCAAATCTCTCTCCGGATCTTAAAAAGTTTAAATTTAAGCTTCAAGTTCTCATTTCAATCTTCATCAAGGAATTCTTCAAAGTCAAGATATGTGGGTTTCAACCATTAGACCCTTTCATCCATGGTGCCCAAACTTCCTTCTTACCTAAATTACATGTTTCTAAGATGATTTTACTTGTGGGTATTCTATTATGAATTTGACTATGAACTGTGTTGGGTTTTTGTAAAAGTGTGGCTATTTAAGCATGTTTTGAGCTATGAATCTTTGATCTATCTTGAGATTTGATAAGGGTTTTGATGTATATTGCATAACGGTATTACCAAGTGTTGGTGGGTAGTTTTACATTGAATTTACTTGCATGATTTCACTCTTGAATTGCATAATTTTATACCAGTATTACAGACTCACCAAGTGTTCGATAAAATGTCCAGTTAATGTATCTTGAGTTGTTCAAGGCCTAATGCATGGAATATGAGTTAAGTGACTTTATGATGATGAAAGGATGATATGTATGTGTGGATATCAAGAAAATCATCTATAGTGTTGTGAGTTTACCATAGCCAATCACCTTGGATGGGGATGGTAAGCCATCAATCAATTAAGGGGTTGATACCTCAATTACTTTTGGCGAAGGGTGATCATGTCCAGCAACCAATTGAGGGGTTGATACCTCAATCGCCTCGGATGGGGGTGGTAAGCCAACAACCAATTGAGGGAGTGATACCTCAATCACTTCTGTTGGAGAGTGGTCATGTTTGTCAACTAATTGAGGGGTTGATACCTCAATCACCTCAAATAGGGGTGGTAAGCTATCAACCAATTGAGGGGTTGATTCCTCAATCACTTCTAAGGGGTGTTCTACCTTATATTCCAAGTACTAAGTTGCTTGGTCTATGATGATGGTCTATTCCTACACATGTAATATGTTCTATATATAAGCATGTTTACTTCAAGTATCATTCATGCATGCCATATTGTTATATGCTCATCTATTGCCTAACTATGCATTTCGATTATGTTGCCTATCTATTGTTGCATTGCATCCTACATACTTAGTAGATTCAAACGTACTAACGCATACTCTATGCCTATATGATGTTATCATATAGGAACCGGAGCCCCACTTGATCATCATCATCCTCCACGTGGCTAGTGTGATATCTCTCAAAGCAAGTTGGTGAGTCCTCAACTTCGAAGACATACTTCTCTTGATTTATGCTATGTATAGACTCTCTTTTCTTTATTGTATGCTTTGACTATAAGGATGAGCCCGGTTGCTTATCTTGGCCCCGCTAAGTTCTATGTTCAGAGGTGTGTTGGATAAGTTATGTAATGATGTTATGAGCTTTGACTCTCTTGACTCTTTTGATGTTTTATGATATGAAGATGTCCCTTAGCCCCGTGTTCTTATTTTACTATCTCTTATTGTTATTTTATTGCTTTTGCGACCAAGGATGTGTAACAATATGTTAAAGAGGCTTGATTAAGGTTCCTTCGGGTTTTTCATTCATCGTGTCACATCTAGACCCTAGGCTTAGATCGTGATAATATGGACCTGTATACTTCTTCCATGATCCAATACTTAGAAAAATTCTTCCTGACGAAGCTTCGAGGCGATAATTCCACACTTTAAGATACACCATAAAACATAGAGAGTCACAAAGAGAAAAAATATATTAAGTAATTTTCTATGAGGTATACCATAGACTATATAAGAAAAATAGTCTGTGAAGAAAAAATAGAGTGTGAGCGATATTTTTAGTAAAGATGAAAATCAAAAGAGAGTATTTCTTTTATGTATATAAAATTTTTTTTGAGTATTATACCCATGTCTACACAATATAAAAATTTCTTATTATTGTGATATCAGTTTTTCTTCTTCGCCCGTGATTTTTTCCTTATTTAAAAGGATTCCCACGTTAAATTCTTGAAGTCATTATTTTTCTGATTTTATTCCTATTATTTTAACAATATACATTTGTGTTTGTCCGCTTTTTCCAACAAGTAAATGTTTGTGATCACTTTATAAATAATTACAAATTTAAAAAAAAATTATGAATCGTGGTGTTTGTTTATTATATATATATATATATATATATCAATGATGCAAATTTTCTACCAGTGCACAAGGAACTTGAGATGAGTAATATATACATCAATCACTTTTTCTCAAATTAGCTTTTATTAATTTATAAAATTGATGTATAATGTAATTAGTTTTTTCTTTGCTTTAATGTTTTATTATTTAGTGGGTGTTTTTTGTATCAGTGTCACATAATTTTAACTTTTGATATCAATGATGAAATTTAATATTTCTCTTTAACTGTAATGATGGTCAGTTATCAATTTCCTCTTCTAACTATATTTTTCTTAAATTTTTTACTATGTTTTAAAATGTTTGTACTTAATAGTACAACATGCATACAAATATTTATTTATTTTTTATATATATTCATTATTAATTAATGCGAAAGGTATAAATGATCCAAGCAATTTTTGCCTTTGATGATGTGTTGCTCTTGTTTTCTGAAATTTTCGTTCCTCATTTAACTAGATCTTCTTCTTTGATGTAAGAGATATCCTTGAGATTTGATTGTAGTGTATTTTTGAGAATTTGACTCCAAATTTTACTCTCGTACTTGCAAAATGAACCCATATTTTGATAACCCACCTAACTCGCCCATATTTTAGTAGTTTGGATAGTGACTTTTTACATGGGTAAAATATGGGTTTAAACTCATATTCAACCCATAGAAATATGGATATTCAGGAGTAAAATATGTGTAAACTATGATTTAATCAAATGAGTTAAACTTCTAACTTCTTTTCACTCAAAATTCATCATTTTTCTATTTTTTAATATTTTATTGACTTAAAAATTTTGAAAATATAAATTTATATAAACTTATTTTCTTCAAATTTAAAAAAAATAATTTACCTCTAAAAGATAGAAAAATATTTATCAAAACTCTCCACCAATTGCAAATTACAGTTTTTTTTGTACTCCACCCAATAACATTATCCCTCGACAATCCCTCAACCCCCCACCCTTCCACCCCCAAAGAAAATCAATTTTTTTATAAAATCTTTTTTCTTTATAAAAAATTCAAATGTTATCATAAAATTTGTAAATCTGATTGAAAAACTTGCTTCGGTTAGAACCCAACAGTATGAGCCACTATAAATTAAGGTTATAACCTGTAAGCATGAAATCAATATGAGAAAAATTGAAAGTTGAATTTTAAAAAAAATTATTTTTTTATCCCAATCCAACATTTGAACCCCTCTCAGTTCGAGTGTCGGAATTGAATTTCGAATCGAAAGTTATATGTCGGGTCTCATTAAAAGTTGGATCGTATGATTAATTTGGAATCAGGATCGAATTCCAATTTAAAAGTCAAATTTCGCATTGGGTGTCGAATTTAATTTTATGATACAATATAATTAAATAAAATATTTTTAATATTTTTCTTTCAAAAATAAAGTAAATTATTTTACCAAATTGAATTTTAAAGTAGATTACTATTTGCTCACTAAAATATGGGTAAACTAGTATTTTACCCAATCCTTTTCTTACACAACCCATTTTTACCTATTTAATATATGGACGGGTTTGAATTATTATCCATTTTATATGGACCCATTTTCAGTCCACCCAAATTTGATTCAACCCGTCCATTTGTCACCACTATTTTACTCTATGATTTATCTGATTTTATATCTTGCTGAGCTTGTAACGGAGAAGGTTCCTCTCTATTTTCCCCAAGTTCCTATCTTGATGGTAGTTAAATTTACTAGCTAAGATGTAATTAACTTGGGAAAAATGGAAAGAGTCATCTCCCTTGATATATTTTTATTTTTGATGATCTAAGTCCCTTAGTCATCATTAAAATCTAAATACCAATGCGTACACATGCAAAGCCGCGTGTTCTTTTCCCTTATAAATGGTGTGAGAGCTGGTTGTGATAGCTTGAAACTGAGAAGAGAGGAAGCTTCTGAATGTCCTTGGTTGAATAGTTGTCATCGCCTCACTATGTTTTTAGGTTTCTGTGTATGTTAGAAGACGCTTTGCTTAACATAAACATTCCATCAATTTTTACTTTAGGACTTGCAACTTTTCTCAGTAAACCAATAAACTGCAAGTTTCAATTTGGACTTTAAACTCCATCTCATATTTTGGATTCTAGACATCTCCTTGTTAGAATGAACCTTGTTGACAGTAAGTTTCTTACAACTATTGGCTTTATCATTTTTAACTTTCTCTGAGTGCTGGATGAAATATAACTCTATGGTCACATTTAAACATACATTTTGTCTTCTAGGTTATGATTTTTTTTGTTTGTACATTATGTCCGTTATTCACTTTAAACATGAAAAGGACTTCTGGTTTAAACAATTTTTTCAAGTAAAGAATTTTTTTCACACAAAACTCTTTAACTTCTTTTTTTCCATGTAAAATATATATGTTCAAAAACAACTTCAACTTTTAAACATTCTTTTTCGAATGTGATGAATTAACACCCCAAAAGGTAGCTCAAAGGGAGGAGGACTGCCTAAGCCTTATAAGGAGTCCACCTATCTCATTAATCACCAATATGGGACTTTTTGTCTCAACACCCCACCTCATGTCCAATGCTTAGCATCTGGTGCATGGGCAATTTTTTCGGGGGGCCCAACATTGGATAAGAACCAATGTAGGACTTTTTGTCTTAACACCCTACCTCATGCCCAGTGCTTAGCATCTTGTGCGTGGGCAATTTTTTCGGGGGGGCCCAACATTAGGTGAGACAAGACCTGCTCTGATACCATGATGAATTAGGTTTTAGGCCTAACTCACACCCCAAAAGCCAGCTCAAAGGGAGGAAGATTGTCTGAGCCTTACAAGGAGTCCACCCATCTCATTAACTACCAGTGTGGGACTTTTTGTCTCAACAGAATGAAACTACATATACCTTATTTTCTTTTTGTAAATATATATCACTCAATTCTCGTCAAATGCCTACCCCATCTAGGAATGAAAAATCATACTTCCATAAAGTTTGATTATTTTCTAAAATAAGGTGTCTGATGCTTGAGTAACGAATAGAAAATTAGGTATGGTATAGTATCTTAAAGGGACAAGGGAGTAAGCAGTCATACACTAAAAATATTGACAACTACCAAAAATGCATAACTTATTCTACTTTATAATAAGTAAAGGTTTGTAGTACTACTAAGGGTAATTCTGTAATTTTGCACATATGTATCAGGATTAACACCTAGTCCTATGCACGTTGACTAATGACAAGTGTATGATATTATATTTTGTTTGCTTTCTTACAATTTCATGTGCAACTTCATGCTCTACATGAAATTTTCTTTTGTCTTGTATTTTTTGCATTTTACATTTTCTGCCTGCTCTCTTTCTTTCTTAGACTGGTGAGCTCTTCATCCACTTCTCTTTTAAATTTAATTTGTGTTCTTAATTCTTCAAATTCTTTATTTTTTTCATTCTTCAATCTCATATTTTTTGCTATCTATTTTCAGTAGCACTACTTAAAGAGAGAGGAGCACTGTTCAAAAGAGAGAACGAGCAATTCTCTGTCGAGGTTTACACTCATTTATTTATTTATTTCTTAATTTTTTCTTTCAGATGTTATACATTGGTATTGTCTTTCTTTTTTATTTTTATCTTAGTATATTCATAGGTAATTTTGGTCAGTTTAGCTTTTAATTTGGTTAATTTGCATAAAATTTTGTCTTTCTAGTAGTGGGTACTCAATTCTTTGTCAATCTAATGAGTGTCCAAGGAGATTCTAAAATTGTAGTTTCTTGTGACTTCAAATTATTTATCGCTGGAACTCACATGCATTTGGACAATGATATTCAGTTTGCACATATATGCATTGAAGGTATTCGAGAATATGTCAAAACCAACTAATTGGAGAAATGACCAATACTATTGAAAAGATTAAAAGGGAACCAATGTGTTCAGTCCACATGAGGAGTGGCGAAGAACCCATTGAAGCATGTTGTGAAGATGAAATGAAAGGTTGATCTAATCAGTTCACATGAGAAGTGGCGAAAAATCCATTGAAACATGAAAGCCACAAAAATTTAAATTGAAGAGTTGAACTCAACATCATCAAAGAATAGAAGAGACCGAGAAAAGAAGGTGGATGAGAGAGGCCGAACCGAGTCGAAAGGAGAAAACTGAAAGGGCATGCATAAATTAGGGGCTAAACCACGTGGAGTACGTTAATAAGTAGTAGGGGACAATGCAAAGAAAAGCTTGCAACGGGTGAGTTTTTATTAGCTTTTGTGATGTTCCATGATGAGGCATGTAAGTGAATTCTTTTACGTTTATATTTATTCTTGAATCTAGGTTAAATTAGTATATCTTGAAAATGATCACATGCTCTTTTTTTGTTTGTTTGATAAGTGGAGTTCCGTGATAACATAGGCAGTGCGTCTTACCTTTTTCATAGTAGAAACTTGAAAAGAGATGTATATTGCAAGGAGAGAAATGATTTTGTCAAGGATGTTAGGAAGTTGCTAAAAATGTATCACAAAAATCAAGATATTTTTCTGCATGTTTTTCTTTGAATGGAAGAGGAAAATTTGGTATGATAAGACAATGTCTGGTTTTAACTTTTAATTTTCTTAAAAGATAATGTAATTCTTTTATCACACTCTTTTTATGAAAATTATTTTTGTGGAAAATTTTTCAAATTGTTTTCCAACAACTTTCGTCTTACTTTAGGTGGAGCATATGGGGAAAATTTAAATTTTCAGCACTTTTCTTTTTTATTCTTGTCAACTATCAAGTCCCACACTGGTTGATGGAAAGAATTGTTATTTTCCATATATATACTTGGGAAATCCTACTTGTGAGCTAGCTTTTGGTGTTAAGGAATTGCCAAAGTTCATTTCTTCACATGTTTATCAAAGCTAGATCTATTGGTTGTTGTTTTGTGTTTCTCAATGTTGATCCCCACATTATGTTTATCAGTGCTTTAATCTCCAGTCCTGAGTGTGGGAAAGTGTCAAATCTGAGATTGGTTGAGGAGATGGATTGTGGTTCCTTTTATGGTTCTGAGCAATACTCTTCTCCGATCATGAGCTAGGTTTTCGAGTTAAATTAGGGCTTAGGCCAGCCACCAAGGTGCATTCTTCCCACCAGATGATTTCTTAAAGAAAGTGGTAAGATGTTGAGTTGGAAAGGAGAAATATTTCATCAAGTTTAATGGGTTCAATTTAACATATTCTATGAAGATTAGGGAGGGCTAGCCGGCTAGGCATCATGTTTGCATTTTGATACATTTTTTTGTTCAAATTGCAGAGGAGGAAGTTATCTGGCATGCTTAGTCCCCAGTGGAGTGAGGATGACCTGACATGCTTCTATCAAGCATACCGCAAGTATGTCAAACATTGGAAAAAGATTAGTCCAAATTCAAAGTATATCCATTAATTGATGTTTCTTGAATATACCTTGTAACTTGCATATATTTCCTGTTCATTGATTTCCGATGCCTTGCCTCTAAGAGCTGCTTTTTCCTTATTGCAGGTTGCATCTGCAGTAAAATCCCGAACTATAGAGATGGTGAAAGCTCTTTACAACATTTACTACACTCTGTTCATTTTTTCTTCACTTTTTCCTATTGTCCTAAATCTATTTCTTTCTAAAATTCACTTGGTGTGTTATTTGGTACAACTTGTGGTATTTCTGATAATGCTGCAATTAATTTCACAAAGAAAAAATAATAGTTGATCATTGAACTTCTTTGCTGAAGTGAATGAGTTTGGGATATGAAGTTGAGGTGAGCCACCCAACTTATTGTAAGTTAGTTTGTTGGGGTCTGCTGCGAAAAATAATGTTCCATGCGTGTGCTAGCTGTTCTAATTAATTGATTTCAGTTGTATATTTGTTATATTTGTAGTATCTTACCTAACTTTTGGATCCCATCAGAACTCCAAAGTTAAGCATGTTTGGGCGAGAGTAGTACTAGGATGGGTGTTCCCCTGGGAAGTCCTCGTGTTGCATCCCTTTTTTCTGCTGAAATTTCATCGTCTATTCGATGAATGATTATTGTTTTTGGCAGTTGGGTCATTTTCTTGGACAGAGACATCGTTAGGAATGGTTGAGGAAGGGCATTGCCGGCGCGTGAAGGCTAGGGCGGTGGTGTGCAAGCTAGGGCGTGGAGGGGAGGAATGAGGTTTAATAGAATTAAGAGTGCTAGGAATGATAGATGTGATCTCTCATTTTCTTTTTCAGATTATACCTATATTCAGATGAAAACCGTGCTTACCAGCAACGATGCTTGAATTCACTTTTATTAATATTGTAGAATCACTTTTTCTATTGACTAAAAAATTTATCACGCCATCCAACATGAGTAATTTTGCAAATTGTGTATTTGTAGCAAGTTTCCAAATGTAATAGTTATAGTTTTGGTCTCCATATAACATGAAACCCGTTCCTATATTTTGATTTGATTGTACTGTTTCTTTCATTTTGTTAAAACAATTCTTCCTTAACAATTAAAATAAGTGCAAAAGTACCTTCTGTAAGTGAGGCGACTTTTGCATAACAACATCGAAAAAGGAGCACGGGCACAGGCCATCTAGTATATACATTATACACAATACTTATTATGTACACTCTTATAAATAAGCTTTCCAGTTTTCATCTACACTGTGTGTGTGTTGCACGTGTATCCCATGCTAAATAGTATAAATACTTTAAAAAGTTCAAGATTTTGAATTTAATTACTTAGATTTTTTAAGAAAAGTAGCCACCGAGGTAACCTTTAGTGGATGTCAAGGTGATTGGTGCTGGAGTGGAGAAGCTCAGGTAAAGTGAAAGTTAAGTAGATTGTCTATATGAAGCTATTAGAACTTGGAATGTAGGGATGAGGATGAAAAATAAAGGCTTAAGGATATCTATAAGATGGTGAAGATAGAAGCGAAGACGGTAGTGATGAGTGCTAAGACAGTAGTGTTTGAGCACTTGTATGTTGAGTTAGGTGAAAAAGGTGGGGACAAGAGATTGTATTGGCTCGTGAAGGAGAGAGGGAGAAAAGTTTGCGATTGGACCAAGTGAAGTGCATTAAGGATGAGGAGGGTGAGGTGTTGGTGGATGAGACTTCCATTATACTAAGGTGGTAAGCTTACTTTCATAAATTCTTAAATGAAAAAGGAGACAGAGATATTGAGTTTGGTGATTTGACGCACTCCGATAGTCATCAAGACTTTTGTAATTGCAAGTATTTCAGAGCTGAGGAAGTTAGACTGCTATTAGTAAGATGAGTAGAGGGAGAGCGATTGGATCCGCTGAGATTCTAGTGGAATTTTGGAAGAAAATGGTCAAGGATGGTATTGATGGTTGACTTGGTTGGTTAATGCTATTATGAAGTCTTCTAAGATGTCTGATGGATGGAGAAGGAGTACAATGGTTCCATCGTACTAAAACAACGGTGATATTCAAAACTATAATAATTACAAAGGTATCAAGTTTTTAAGTCACTATGAAGATCTGTGACAGAGAAGTGAATATGAGAGTGAGAAAAGAAGTGTCTACAATATGATTTCTTCATCTACAACAAACATGAGTAGTTAAATCCACAACTAGGGTTGTGAAAATCATGAAGAACTAACAAAGTAAAAATTGAATAATTCGTAATTCTTGAAAAGTGTGCATGTGTGTATTAATTATCCTTCGATTTGAATGCTTTTTAAAGGTGGCCAATGTTAGAACTCGTCTAATTCTTGCTTACTGGATCAAAGGGGTAATGAATGGAATAAGGGATAATTAACAAGATTCGATGTGACTACTCCCATCTAATCAACCTAAATGGATCAAGGGATCATAGTATTGCGACAAAGATAAGGGTTGATAATGCAACACTGCAGGGATGGATCAAATCACGTGGTGATATTTGTTTAGCTCTTGGATCAAAGGGCTAGACATAACTTACCATTTCTACATGTTACACGCTAAAAAAGGTTACGATTGTTTAGCTATACTGAGTTAGGAATTCATAGGAAATACAATACCCTAGTTACTTCTCTCACTGATTTCACAACACTTTTGACGATTTGATTCTAGTTTAAGTTTATTTCTCACACTTTACAAACCTCCTTCCCCCCCCCCCCCTCTTCAAAAAATAAGTAGATTAATTCAATCTAATTGCTCATAATTATTCCAAATCTAGACCTTATTTCTTGTTGGATCAACTCAAATCATTGTTAGATTCTATATTTTGACGACGACAGCTTATACCTTGAATTGGAGGTGTAGTCTAGGCGTGATCATGCAGCAACTTGCAAACTTATTTGGGTCAAACAGTTATTCAAGGAACAAAAATTCGACAAGTTGACTAGATAGAACTTGTATGTGATAATCAAACAGCCCTTCTTGCATCAAATCCAGTGTTTCATGAAAGGACCATGCATATTGAGATTGATTGTCACTTTGTCAAAGAAAAGATACCCTCAAAAGATATTGTTACACAAAGTTTGTGAAGTCAAGTAATCAGCTTGCAGATATCTTCACCAAGTCCCTCACTACATATCAATTATATCTGTAACAAGCTATGTGCTTATGATTTGTATGCACCAGCTTGAGGAATAATAGGAATAGGAATGAATATATAGCCCTATTATGTTGTTTCCTAGTTGGACTTGGATTATATTGTAGTATCTATAAATAGGATCTTTATGTAGTAATGTAGATACGCAAGTCAATAGTATTTTCCAGAATTTCTCACACTAACTAATCCACAAATGAGCTACAGTTATACTGATGAAAGTTGTAGCCTGCAGAGTATAGATACACGAAGAGAGAGTGCCAACAATCCCAACTACGTGATATCACCCACCAAAAATTTCCAGCAGCTTAGTGCAAAAATCTAAATAGCTGGCTCAGTGCTTCTTTTTCTGCCAAAAGACAGAAGAAAAATGCTAAAAGTACAGATGAAGGATAAAATTTAGGCCATCATCACATTCGAAAGTAAGTGATCATTTAATTTATGTCATAACTACTCTGTGTTATTGATGTTTTTGGAAGTGCTCTTCATTTGCCCCTAACTTTGACTTGCAGAACCCATTGGACTTTACCTTCTGGCAAAGGAATGGACCTTGGCATTCGCAATGGTACTTCAAACTCACCCATCACGTGCAAAGGTGTATCCAGAACTAAATGTTCAGGTCCAATATGAACAGAGATCTGTCTCGCCACCTGATAAAGAAGAAAAATTTAGGCAGCATGAGACTAGCATTACGTTTTGAGCATTACCTTAATATAACTGAGTAGCAGAAAACAAAAAACATAAAATAAAAAAATAACGAGGTTTTGAAAACAACTCAGGTATCTTCACTTGTATATTTCTGTACTTCTATCAATGATGGAAATTAAAGACAGTGGACATAAGGCTCCCCTCCTAAGGGCTTTGCATAAAAGAAGGGAACCCATTACAAGGAGATGTCAAATTCTCCTCTCCTTTTTTTGTCTTTGGTGAGGAAGTGGGACAAGTGTCACTCATATATCACAAAATATCCTATCAGATGCCATTTCAAGGTCGGGGATAGTATTTTTACAGAAACCAACAACATTGGTCAAGTTGTTATCATCAAGTTACTAATCAAAGTCAGGTGTCTCAAGGTCATAAGAGTTGGTAGATTTCATCCAGTAGATGAACTCTTGTGGAAAAGCTTGCCAAAAGGAAATCATACCGATGCTAAACCATAACATCCCTAGCAATATGTGATCGTAATCCTTTAAATTTATTCAATATAAATTTTAAAATGATTCGAACTATATCAAATTCATGAATATATTAGCCCGGATAAATGTTATGAACTAATATATTTGGGTTAATTATTTAAGTCTAATAAATACGGATTTAATTAAAATCCAAGCTAATTGATTTGGGCTACAATAAATGAGCCCAATTTAATAAGCCTAATATTATTTCATCCTAGAGGCCCATCTTGGCGGCACATGTCAAATGATGTAGTATGCCAAATCAAACAAAGAAGCAAATACCATTATGCCATGTGCCAAAATGACAAGCCTATTTCATTAAAGCTCAATAGACCATGTCACTTAAATCTGATTGGCTAATGGGAAATTTTTCCTATTATAATTCCTCTATTCTACAACTATAAATAGGAGTTTCATAATTCAAAGGAATATCAATAATTCTAACAAAAAGCTAGAGAAAGCTCATGGATCAAATGCCGCAAATTTCTCTACAAGTTCAAGAATTCAAACACTAAAGCATTCAAGTTCAAGAACAAGCTTAAAAGCAAGCCCTTGAATTCAAAATCAAACTCAAGAACAAATTCAAAATTCAAGATCAAACTCAACAACAAATTCAAAGTTCAATAACAAATTTCAAATTCAAGATCAAGCTCAAGAGCCCTTGAATTTATAGGTGAAAAGGCAAATCAAAAGATTCATAGAGATTATAACACTCGCATATCGAAATCAAATACTACAATTGTTGCGATATTTTCGTTTTTAATTATTATTTTCTCAACACGAATTTTATCGTCTCCAAATTCTGGCACACCCAATGGGACAATCTCTACCTCTCGTCTCAACTTTTCAAGCATCAAAGAATATTCAAATGGCTTTCAAGAAGATCCAACTCCCAATCAACTTTTTCTAAGGCTGCTGACTCCAAGTTCTCTGCTGAGGTAGAGGGAATTCTTGGGGTTACCGTTGGAAGTTTTGGAGGTGTTATGAGGAGCAAGGCCACCGTGATAGGACAACAAAAACTTCAAATATCGTCCACATCAATTTCTATTTTCGGATCTTCAACTCCAAAAGCAGCAAGATCCTCCACAAATGTTTTAGATGGAGGAAGTCATATTGTTGAAAGTATTGAAAGGGCTTTAGCTTCGTTGAGCTTCCGACATCCGAGAACTCCACTGCACAAAGAAAGACTTGTATGTAAGCCCTTTGAAGATCGACTTTACACAAGAACTCATACTACTCTCTGACATCACCAATGGTCATGCAAGCAATGGTAACTGATGCTTCATCTACAGAGGAGCAACAAGCAAGCTTGACTAAAGCAATTGTGCATGAACAAGATGCTAAGCTTTTCAAGCTGACAAATGAGATAGATAACATGATTGAGAGAAGATCAAATCAAGCACCTATGAAGCTTCCTAAAACTCAAGACAAAGGAGAGTCTTATAACAACAACATATCTAGTAGAATCCCACAAGTGAGGTCTAGGAAAGGTAAAACGTACGCAGACCTTACCACTACCTCATAGAGGTAGAAAAGCTGTTTCCAGGGAACTCTCGTCTCAAAGACCCACAAGGAAAGTCTTGCATAAAGCAAACTAAGACCAAAGAGATTCATCTCTCCACTGAAGGTTGGATTCCTATTGATCAATTGAAAGACAATCATAGAGACTATCGAAGATAAATCTCAATCCTTATCTAAATTTTCCCTCATGTATGCAGAGTCATACACACAGAGGATTGACAATTTGAAGATGCCTGAGTGCCCTTCAACAATTTGATGGCAAAGGATATTCAAAACAACAAATAACGAACTTTATTGAAACTTGCAATGATGTTGGAACGTATGGTCATTATCTCGTCAAACAATTCGTTCAATCTCTCAAAGGAAATGTCTTTGATTGGTATACAAATCTAAAACCTAGTTCTATAGATTGTTGGGAACAGTTAGAGCAAGAGTTCCTCAATCGTTTTTATAGCACAAGACATGCCGTTAGTATGATCGAACTTACAAAGGCTCGTCAACGCGAAGATGAGCTAGTTGTTGACTTTATCAATGCTGGAGAAATTTGAGCCTCAACTGCATAGTGAAACTTCTAGCATTGAAATGTGCATCCAAGGCATGATATGGGATTTTCACTATATCTTGCAAGGATTAAAGCCTAATACATTTGAAGAGTTGGCAATTAATGCGCATGAAATGAAATTAAGCATGACTATAAGAAGATATCAACGGTCACTTGTCTATGGGCCTCACAAAGATAAAGATATAGAAGAACTCCAAAAGTGGGGGCAAGTCTGTGTTTGAAAACGACTTTGAAGAGTCTATGGACCTCACGAAGATGAAGATATGGAAGAACTCCAAAAGTAGGGGCACGTCTACATTTGAAAACGACTTTGAAGAGTACGTAGAGGATAAACTACAGTTAAACACTCCTCATCACATGAGCTTAAACTGCAAGTTATAATAATCCCAGACGCACGAGCGTAAACTGTATGTTACAAAGCTTTTCAAATTTGAGCCAAATTTTAAAGTTAGGAAGCTTTTCAAATTTGAGCTAAACTCTAAGTGAGAAAGCTTATCAAATTTGCGCTAACCTTCATATTGTGAAGCTCTTTAATTTTGAGTTTAACCTCTAAATTGAAAGATC
>JAOTQJ010000091.1:16314925-16328086 GCA_025642045.1 Solanum sejunctum
GTACATCCGACCCCCCCTCACCCCGCAATGAGCGGGAGCCTTTTGAGGCACTGGGGTATGTTGTTGTTGTTGTTGATGATTATCCCTTGTGATTATGTTCATGATATCTATTTTTACTTGTGTATAATTTTATACATGCTATGCCTTGATTGCTATTCATGCACTATCAATAGTTTCCCAAAGTCTTGTCTTAGGGGTGAGCTGAGGGAGTGGGTCCATAAACTTGTCGGGTCTCTCGGCTCACACTCGTTACTTTGGCATAGGATCTGTTGAGGGTTGTCCAGTGGTCGACCCATGATATTCATTCTGTTCCAAACATATCCAACTGAGTTAAGTCACCATTAGTTCATGGAGGCCCTTTTCGGTCATCATTTATTATTCAGCATTATCTTTACTTTCAAGCTACATCTTGTTTTTTTGAATCTACTTTCAAGCTACATCTTGTATCTCACATATTAGTAGTTCCATGACTTAGAGGGTGTTTGGATTGGCTTACTTTAAGTAGCTTTTGGGTTTTACGCTCTTTTTTTTAAAATTTTTGGAGTAGTTTGGGAAGGACAAAAAGTGCTTTTAAGCACTTAATTATTAGGCCAAAAAGTACAAAAACAAGCTAAAATCCAAAAGTTATGTACGACCAACTTATGACTTTTAGCTTATAAGTTATTTTAAAAAAAAAAAATCTAAACACCCCCTTAGTCTGTTATTTGGATATTATAGGTTATACACTATTCGATATTGTCTTCATTTCCACATTAATATTATATCAAACTATTGTAGCATCTCTTTTGTCTTATTTATTTTTCCGTTATAAGCCTTAGCATACAGAGTTTGCCTGGCGAGGGTTATGGTTTTTGGGCATCCTGTTACAACCTTGCGAGGGTAGTGGTTTGTTGAGTGCCTTGCAACGACCTAAGTCTCAGAATTGGGGTCGTGAGGAGTATTTTAAAGCGAACAGGATTTTGTCAGTGTTATTGAAACTTGTGGTGTTTCTGACCTTGTGTTGCTTGGTCAAGAATTCACTTGGTGTAACCAAAAAGCTGCTGAATTTAGAATTCGAAAGAGGTTGGACAGAGCCATGGTTAATGATAAATGGTTAGTCCATTCCACACTGCAATTACTCACCTACCATCTGTGGGTTCAGACCATTGTTCTCTATTAATGGAGCTTACTATTAGCCATGAGAATATCAAGTATTTCAAATTTCAAAATTGTTGGGTTGATAATCATACCTTCTTAGCTACTGTTAGAGACTACTGGAACAGAGATATGGACGGCAATCCTATGTGGGTGTTTCATATGAAAATGAAAAGGCTTGCTTCCACTCTCAGCAACTGGTCAAGGTCTCTATATGATGATATATATGCTACAGTGACAGACTGAAAAAAAGTAAGAGTTGCTGAAGCAGAAATCTTGATTAGAAACATTGAGGAGAACAGACTTAAACTTCATGGACTAAGTGCTGCATGTATAAGATATCTGAAGTTAGAAGAGTGTGTCATCCAAATATCCCAGCTACACTGGTTCAAGGATGGTGATGCAAATACTAGTTATTTCCATGCCCTAATGCGGAGTAGAAAGAGAACACTATTTATTCATAGAATTTGTGATGAAAATGGGATGGATATTCACATTGAGAGAACTACAGCTATAGCAGCTTGTGAATATTTTCAGAGTAATGTTTACTGGGGAAGAGAAGTTGGTAAATGAAGACGTTCTTAATTGCATTCCCAGGATGATAATAGATGAGCAGAATCACTCCCTTCAAGCTATGCCGATCATGGCAGAGCTCAAACAAGTGGTTTTTGCTATGAGTCCCCACTCAGCTGCAGGACCTGATGGTTTGAATGAAAAATTTTACCAATCCTTCTGGGACATTATAAAAATTGACCTTGCAGTGCTACAATCTTTCTTTTATGGTCACGTCATGCCCAAATATTCCCATGTGTGTTTGGTATTACTCCCAAAAGTAGATCATCCTAATAAGCTCTCTGAATTCAGACCACAAACCTTGGCAACTTTACCGACAAGATTATTTCCAAATTCATTTGTTCAAGACTTGCTCCTATTCTACCTCACCTCATTTCTGAAAATCAGTCTGGGTTTGTAAAGGGTAGAAGCATCTCTGGAAACATTATGCTTGCCCAGGAGATCGTCCACAGTATCAGGAAGCCTAATGAAAAGGAAATGTAGTCTCAAATTAGACGTGGCTAAGGTATATGATAGTCTCATAGTCCTAAATTTGTTTGGTTCTGAGAGGGATGTGGTTTGGAGAAACTATTATTGATTTAGTTTGGAGAATCATGGAAAACAGGGGTCTCAAGCAAGGATATTCATTGTCTCTACCCATTTTCATTATAGGAGCAGTAGTTCTTCCAAGAATGATGAACCAACTTCACCATCACCATATGTATCAGGGATTTCACATGGAAATTAATGGGCCTCAGATAAATCATCTAAGCTTTGCAGATGATGTTATCATTTTCTCATCAGTGACCAGTTCTTCATTGCAGTTGATTATGAAAGTTTTATCTACATATCAGAGGGTGTCTGGCCAGCTCATAAACAACAAGAAGAGTCACTTCACGATCCCTACACATACTCCTCAAGATATATCACTGATTTCACTCAAAAGGATAGTCCTATCACTTACCTAGGATGTCTGCTGTTGTTTTTAAAAGGATGAATGGGGCAGCAAAAAAGGGTTGAAAAAGTCTCTCAATTGATTGAAGCTTTCAATAATTTTATTAAGCATTGAGGGCCTTTAAATAGCCAACATAAAATAGAAAATTTGCATCATTTGAAATTTAAAAACAACCTAGAATATCCCAACAAACTAAACTATCTCATAGAAATTTAAAATTCAAATTATCCTAACCTTAACAACTTATTTGACTAAAAAAATGCTGCAGTAACTAAAAGCAAATTTCAACAATGTCCTCTTTACATTGGAGGGCAAAGAAATAGTTATTTCTCTGGGAGGGTGGCTAAGGTGTTAGCAAAGATCAGAAGTTGCCAATTCAGAATTCTAAGTTTTGGTGGAAGAGCTAAAACAACAACTACAACATACCTAGTGGAATCCCACAAGTGGGATCTGGAGAGAGTAAAATGTACGCAGATCTTACCACTACCTCATAGAAGTAGAGATGGTGTTTCCTAGGAAGAGCTACACGTGAAATTTGGTTTGCAATCCGTACCTATTCACATACTCTCTGCCATATCACCCCCCATAACCACTCTCAAACAGATCAAGTCTCTTACAACTGACTTCTTTTGGGGATTGGAAAAAGATAAGAAAAAATACAACTTGGCTTCCTGGCATACTCTTTGTTATCCTTATGATGGGAAAAAGATTTTTCAGATGTACGTCTTGCCCTTCAATACAAATAGTGGTGGAACTTTAGAACAAAAAACACTCTATGGGGGCAATTTCTAAAAGCTAAA
The DNA here is from genome assembly GCA_025642045.1 of Solanum sejunctum. Classification (NCBI taxonomy): domain Eukaryota; kingdom Viridiplantae; phylum Streptophyta; class Magnoliopsida; order Solanales; family Solanaceae; genus Solanum; species Solanum sejunctum. The sequence goes on from JAOTQJ010000091.1 coordinate 16,318,367, forward strand.
TATTGCCAAAGAGCTAATCCAATTTGTAAGAAATGAGAGAGAGAGCCATCCATTGATGAATATGAACCAAGAAAGTTCTTTTCAGATGCTCCCAGACACGAATACCAAGATAGTTCTTTCACCTACTTCCTAGGAGGGTAGAACCACCCTTTCCGGTGGCCTTGGCATTGGAAAACTTCTCTTCCTGAACCTCAGTTAACATCTTATGTGTTAACCATCAAGCCCTTCTTTCTCTCTCCTTGACTCATATCATGGAAAACAACATAATCTATTTTGCATGGGGATTCCAATATTTCGACATCTTGCATAGTTTCTTTAGCGGAGAAAGCTAGTATGACTGGCGGAACGTGGAAGAAATAGAATAACCAGGACAAGTTTTAGTTAGAACAAAATGGAACGGCTGTGCAGGACTCTCAAAGAAGCTTCAAAGGTCAAAGACAATACTGTTTGTAGACAGAAACGACAGGAACTATCTACGCAGTTTTTCTGTGCAAGGAATTTCAACAATGGGAGAGATACATAAGTATAATCAGCATACAGGGAAAAAACCGGAGAAATATTTATTGCACGAGAAGAACCAGGGCCATGTTGAACTTTTCAGACACGATCTCAGACCTCCAGCTGATTGACCCACCTCTTGAAGGGGCTCAATACACTTGGTCAAGGGGAAGGGCCGACCACAAGGGTCTATTGTACGCAGCTTTACCTTGCATTTCTCCTGGAGGCTGTTTCAAGGCTTGAATCCATGACCTCCTGGTCACATGGTAAAAATTTTACCAGTTACTCCAAGGCTCCAAGTAAATATGGAACTAAACAGTCCAATTCAACTACAGTCATTTACTCTACTTTCAAAGATATCTTCAACCTGCTTACTACTACTTTTCCCTATATCACTTGGCCTTCTAATTGGAAAGACCTTATTACTATGGTTGGTAAGCGTCAACATGATACTAGGGTGATTAGGGTCTTTTGGAACAAACAACCTCCTCCAATTGTGAAGCTTAACAGAAATGGAAGTGCTCTTGAAAATCTGAGCAGCATGGGAGCAGCAGGTATACTTAGAGATTATAAAGGAAATCTTATTTTTCGCATTTGCTACTCCTTTGTACTTATAATGAGGCAGAGATTCAGGCAGCACTCCATGGTCTCGATTGGTGTTTGCAACATGGATACAGTAGGGTAATTCTGGAGGTGGACTCAGAATTGTTGATCAAATGGCTCAAGCACAACATCAAACCTCCTTGAAACATCCAAAGATATCTCATAGAATTACAGGACATCATCAATACTTTAATTATTTTCATAGAAATCACACCTACAGGGAGGCTAATTTTATAGCTGACACCCAATCCAAGTTTGCACATGAGATTGACACTCCTCAACAATACTTCAATTTGCAACAACTACCAGAAGAAACAAGAGGCTAATACAAGTTAGACAAAATGGGAGTTGCAAACTTTAGAAGGAGGAAGTTAAAGAGGATAAAGAAGCCTCCATGAGAGCTTCTAGTCACACTTGGTCCATTTCCAAGTTTTGGTGCAGATACCTCTATACCAGTTTTTTTGGATGCTTTATCCTTTTCATCTAGGCTATTTCTAGTATTAAGTTAAAACTTTCTTGAATAGGTCTTAGTTCTAATAGATCTCTTTTCTTACTTTATAAGGGGAGAGTATCCCTCATTTATGCTTTCTTAGACATTTTATATTTGACAGGAGTCCTCTCTTCTTAGGTGCTTAGTAATCCTAGATTCCGTTTCTAGTATCGGGAATGAGTGGGCTGTCCTTAGTAGGATGGCCGACTTACAACCACCATAGGAATGGGGGAAAGATAAGATTTATGTTACCCTCCTTGTATTACGTTTTTTATTTCATACAACAACAACAACATACCCAGTGAAATCCCACAAGTGGGGTCTGGGGACGTCTTTTATTTCATATCTAAAAAAAAAGTACTACCTCGGACACAATTTCATCTTTTCCAATAGGTTCCTGAATGAAAGTCCTACCACTGTCATCTTTCGCCCAAGGTTTCTTTGCGAGCTTTCTTAGCACCTGAAAGAAACTTGCATTTCAGATAAAAGATATAGAAGCAAATTAACTATGATAGCTCAATTACCAAAGGTATCTGAGACAGTTAAAAAGAACCAAGGGATAATCCTTGAATCTTGAAAATGCTATCAGTATAGCAAGATCCTGTAGCTGCTACAATAACTTTATACCAGTTATGTTAGGTTGCCAATATCAACAGTTTGTGTGAGCTAAAAGATGATCAAATAGCTTTAGTTTCCTCTTATGTATTCTCTTTCAGAAGAAATAGCATGGAGAACACAGGATAGTAAAAAGTTTATGATGAATTAACGAGAGACATGATATAAGACTACTGATTATCATTAATGGAGACAGGTTCAAAATTCCAAAGAGCTTTAGCATAAGATACTGACCAGCATAGTTCTATCCAGGTGGCTTGCTGACATCTGGTATTCTTTCATCTTATCTTCCTTGGTTGCTGGAACTATTTTAACCTCTTCAACTTCCTCACGTTGGTAAATCTGGCAGAAAGGCAGCATAATTGAAACACTAAGAAGATGAGTACATCATTTCACAAGAATATGATCAATATAAAAAGAGAAAACACGGAGAATACTTATGTCATTTTACTTTATTTACAAATGGCACCGCTTACAATGTGAAGAAATGTGAAGGCCAAAGGGCCAATGAACAGAATGGCATTGTTGAACATAAACATGCCAGGGTATACCACATACTCAACAGAGGAAAATAATCATATTTACACCAACATGCACTGCCTTTTTAAATGTAAGTACACTAAGATATTTGTTTATTTTGTAACATAAAAAGTGAAAACTATGCAGATGAAGAAAGAAAAGAATCCACTTGCCTTTCCTTACTATGGTATGTCAAAAGTAATTGTGCAGCACATCAAAGTGCAATGACACAAATTATTCAGTGACCTCTTACATAATATATGTGAGCCTTACAAGCCTGATTTGTCAATCTTTTCAAATGAAAGAATTGACCACATCAGAAATCTACGAAAGCTATTCGAAAGGTTAAGGAAACACCAACCGAAGATGAAGCTGAAAAAATGTGGATTCGCGATCAGGCATAAGCCATACATCATTAGCGCAAAATGGATATTTTTGACCTGATCCCTATTACTTAAGCCTACTCTTTCTTCGAGATACATAACAAATAGCCAAAAAGTGTTGCAGAGGCTTCTCCTTCTCAATAAGTACAATGAGAAGAAGAAAGATTAATGTCATTCAAATTCCTGCTGCTTATGAATTGACAACAAAGAGTATTTTATCTATTTGCAGAGGAGAAACTTGCATCGTTATGCTAATATCAGTGCTATCAAAAGGGAAAAGTGCAAAAAGATCTAGGGTCTATTGAGGCTTTAAGTGCAAAATACAAATAAAGTGTGCACTTCAATTTAAAAAAATGCAAAAGGAGAAAAAAATACAAATATAAATATGTTTAGTCCAAGACTAATAAAGCATAAACAACAACAACATACCTAGTGGAATCCCACAAGTAGGGTCTAGGGAGGTTAAAATATACGCAAACCTTACCACTAGCTCATAGAGATAGAGAAGTTGTTTCCGGAAGACCCTCGTCTCAGAAATAACAAGCCCTATAAGCAGAAGATACTAGATATAAAAAAAAAGGACAAAGAAAGAAAAAGAAAAACAACTAAAGTGGAAAGCAAATGATAGGATATAAATATAACAAGCCCTATAAGCATGAATAACAAATATATGGACAAATAAATTGAAAAAATTATGATAAAGTGAAATATCAATTGTTTAGTGTAGCCTCATTGGCAAGTAAAAGTATTTCTTAGAGCCTTGACGACAACACTGAAGCACACGATGTGCAAAGCGAAGCACTCAACACATTTAGAGCCTCATTGCAGGGCTTAAGCACATGAGCCTCATTGCAGGGCTTAAGCACACTTTTGACAACACTGGCTAATGTTATAATAAGTATGACATGGGCGGAACAGCATTACCTGCATTGCAATTGTACCCAAAGAAATAACACAGATAAACAAGAGCAAGTTCCAAGGATACTAGATTTAGGAAAATTCTGTGTGCTCATCCAAGGGTAAACCGAACTCCTCTCTAGGGTACATTAACAAGTCATACACTCAAATTTTTCAATCAACATTCAAGTTCAGGAAAGGAAAATAAAAGAATCAACATATCAATTTCTGGCAATTACATAATTCTATTCAGAGCATTATCAATATTTAGAACCAAAGATTGACAGTATAAATGGAAGGAAGAAAACCTTTCGCTGATCTTCCATGAGATGCCTGTACTTGTCAATATTGGGTACAGCCAGCAATTTGAGCATGAGATGGTTTCGAAAATATCCAGGTGCTACTCTCACAGTTTCCCCTGCTTTTCCGAGCTTTTCTATGCTCTGCTTAGCAAAACGCAATATTGAAAAGAGAAGTGTCAGGCCGTAATTGCAAAAGGGTCGGTTCAAAATGAATCAAACAAATGGTAAAAAAAGGACGAAAAGAGAGAGTCCGGACGCCATTGGTACATTGTCTGTACAAATTGTAGTAATCAGTAAAAGGATAGGCGCAAATTGACAATTGGATCAACGAATTGGTAAAATTGCTTACAGTAGTGAGAATGACTTGTAGTTTTCTGTATCGAACACCTTGGGCGGTGTAAAAGAGTGGATGATACAAAAGTACTTCTCCACCATCGCACTTGTAAAAGATAGAGGTTTTCACATTCTTCAGCTGTTGCCGGAGAGTATTCCGACCATATTGCAGGCAAGCCATTTCTAGCTCTTCAACGGCTAAAGAAGTAGAACGAAGCCTTTCTTCTCCGTTTTCTGTTCTTTAAAATTAAAATTATGCAAATGTTTGTTGTGCCAAAGTGGAGAAAAAAATTTACACTTTGTTTGGATGGTGAAGTTGCAACACATTATATATATACAAGGGTAGGCATTAACCATCCTAATAAATCTATCGGCCCCCGAAAAAATGCACATTCGTGTAGAGGGTGAAGAAATATACTGCGAAGGAGGTTGAAGACACTTTGTCGCACACCACCCACGACCTTAGCGGTGCCCAACGGAGCAGGTACCCACCATGACGTCAAACGTGTGACATCTAAATGGCTGAATAAGGGGGCGTTGAACCAAATCAAAGTCCTTAAAGAATGGCACAGACACACTGAATTTGGGGCCAAAGAGAAGGGCTCCATCGCCCTAACACCCAACAGGGGTAACGAACCCTGACAGTCAACCAATCGTAGTTTCCCATTGTAGAAGCACCACACGAAACTCTTGCGTGTGTGCAGAAAATCTGCAGTAATAGTTTAAAGCCACAAAGTTAGCGTACAGGCTGAAGTAGCATATGGTACTGCAACATAATGACAAAAGGACCGACACAAAAGTGCTGTTAACATAGCTTTGGGTACTACAAAATATACTGTACACAAAAGGACCAACACAATAGTCCACCTAAATCAGCTTTGCTTACTACCAAATATTGAGTAATGTATAATACTAAAAGTAGAAAGCTGCTTGGTTAAAAGTTAGATTATAATTTATCCCTACACTAAATTACAATATTATAATAATTAATTAAATGGTACATAGATTAAAAAAAACATTCTATTAAATTGTGTTTATATATATATATATTAAAGACTAATAGTTATTACTTCAAACCGTTACATTGATTCATTTAAAAGCAGCAAAACTGTAATCAACAAGTTAATGAATATAAAGTGTCCCTATTCTTATTCATTATTCTATTGTTTCATGTATTAACTAGCATCCTCTTCAGATTCCCCACTAATGATCCATAAAAGCTCTCATTTATAACAAAATTTAAAAATCTTTATAGCTTTAGAATAACATCCTGAGAAATCAAGATCAGCTTCATATGCTCAATTTCAATATTGAGAAGATTCAACACATGAAGATTTCACAAGCTACTTAATATGAAAGTCTCACATCGATTTAGAAAAGCTAACAAGACTGCAGTTGTCAAACTTTCTTTGTGTTTGACTCCTTCCAGCAGTTTCCTAATAGAGCTAGGAAGCTAAGTGTCCTCCTTATTTGGACAAAAAAATAAATGTCTTTCATTGGATTCTAATATGACATGATCAGTTATTTTGTTAGCTCTAATTGTTTTTACTCATCTAGGGTTACTTTGTAGATAATAATTTCCCCAAAACCTCCTTTTGTGAAAAATAGAAATTTTATACCTGTGTTGTATTTTGAAGTAAGTCCAAACCTACCTCTTGTATTTATTCTCACGATATATAATATCCTTGCTAACAAAGAAAAATTTAATGTTAAAATAATATAGTTTCCTTTCTTAATTCTTTCCCATTTGCAGTTTTTCTTTGCTCGTACATTGCAAGATTGTTAGGTAATTTTTCTGTCGAAACTTAACTTCAATTATAATTGTATCAAACATTTGTGTATGTCTATGCTTTCATCTAAAAGCCTCAATTACTGGATTGCTAGTTCATATTTCGACACTTAAAAGATGTTGAAGGATTTATAGTCATCATTAAATAAAGAAAACAAATGGTTGATTCCTAATTCACTATCATCATTTTCTTTATATACATGACATAAACATTTTTACACGGAATTTTTTCTTAATTTGTGATACTAACATCATCAGCTTTTCTATCATCTAATTATGTAGGGAGTATTCAAGTCTAAAACTATTCAAGTCTAAAACAACAATTGGCATAGCGCAACCTCAACCTATATAGAGTCACATCAATTTTAATGTGAAAACTTGTTAATATTAATTATTATAATCTTTGTCCATGGATTTAAAACCTTATAATTAATAACTTTGATAACTAACAAATATTATCTTTCGAAGATATCATAATTTCAATATTATTATATTCTACTAAGAATCATAAATATTAGTTGAATAGATTCATCATTCACCATTTCGACCTTGTGTTTTCCTCTTTCAAATTCATCATGCTTACACTATTCTAATATCAAATATGTTTGTACTGGTTATTAAAAATGGAAAGCTCCATAGTTGAAAGTTGAATTGTGAAAATATCCCTAATTATATTAAAAATGATCATTTTGCCCTGATAATTTAATTTAACACAATTCATCTAATAAGTTACATTTTAGAAATTGAATTATTTGTTTTCTATGTGTAATAATTATTGTAGGTTGTTAGTGTGTAATCTTTTAAAATTATCAGTTATAGTATCAAATTTTTCATATTACAACATTTATTTGTTTAGTCTGTTGAGTTTTAATATGTTATATTATTTATTCTTTTCATATTCTTTCCACATCATAAACGCCATCACACAATGTCAAATATTTTTATTAGTTTATTCCTTCTCCTCCTCTGTTAGACTGCACAAAAAGCTACTACTATTGCCTTCTTATTTATTGAGTCCTACACAACATAAGGTAATACTATTCCTTTTCCTTTGAACAAGATCATATTCTACTTACTGCTCGAATATGCTTGTATTTTATTTTAATTATGTATACAATAATTATTTCAATAATGTGTACAATAATATATTTTATTTTAACTATGTGATAAACTTTATTTTTTTCAGAAGATATCATAGTATTAATTTAACAACGCTATTCTTCACAATAATAGGGGCCAAACGTGCAACACACTTTCCGAGAACTAGTATTTTGAAAATAAAAAAAAGAAATTGTTGCACTTGCATTTCCTTTAGACAAAAAAATTAATCTTTTAAGGACCAAAGTGATTTATTAATGTTGTGTTAGTATTCCTTAATTTTTATTTAATGAAATTTGAATAGTTTTTGTTATTTTTTTTTTCAACATTAAAAAATTAAAAAGTTACTATTTGGATAAAGTTAGAGCAAATTTATAAAACTATTATATTTTTTTAAAAAATAATATTTTTAAATAATTTATCAAAACCAAAATAATATGTTTGCTCCAATACTTTTTAGAACTAATTTTAACTACTATCAATTTTTTTCAAAATTACCAAAAATCTCTTCTTTTTGATACAAAAAACGAAATCAGTGATACATGTCAAAAAGATAGGAGCATTAAGGTATTTTAATTATGATACATGGAGAAGCAGGAATTGCAATTTGTATCAATAAGTGTTGCAGTTTTGTATCATTTAAGTAATTTTTTTAATTTTTTAAGAGAATAAAATTTTTTGATAATTATATAAATATATATTGTGTATTTGTGTAATATAGCGAGAATACAAAAAAATAACTAATTTATTATTTTCCGTAAAAAAATAGATTTTTTCTACATAAGTTATCCTAGTCAAAATAATATCCTTCTTCATGACTCTAAAACAAAATTTTAAAATAATATATTTAATTCATGCACCGCCTTCCCCGCCCCCCACACCCCAAAAAAACAGAATGAAAGAAAGAAAGAAACTACAACAAATACAAAAAAATACTAATTTATTTTCTTTTGGAAAAATAATTTTTTTACGTAATTTATCCCAGTCAAAATAATATCCTTCTCCATGACTCTAAAACAAATTTTAAAAAATATAACAAATACAAAAAATTACTGATTTTTTAATTTTGAAAAAGTGGAGTCTTGAAGAGATATATTGTTTTGATTTGGATAAATTATAGAGAAAAAAAAACTAGTAGAGGTTTGGATTTTATTTCATTACATAAGGAAAATGATACATAAAAAATATGATTAAAAAATAAAATAGAGAGAGGTTTGTTAGTTTCAACGATATAAGCAAGTTAAAAAGGTGAATAAAAGAGTATTTTTAGATTAAAAAGTTGAATAGAAGGATAATTTTAAATCAAAAAGTGAATGAAGAATATTTATAAATTTTTTTTATAGAAGTATCTTTTTTGTCCTTTTTCGATTAAATATTTCTAGAGGACATCGAAAACATATAGTTAAAATAGCGTTAATACGCTCTCTTCTCTCTCTCTCATACGCTCCATTCCTCTTCTCTAGTAAACCGGCTGTCTTGAGCTTTTCCGGCAAGGGTTCGCGACGCTCTTGGCCGGAAAAGCCTTCCACTGACCCGAGCGCCGGCAAACCCTTGCCGGACCGGAGACATCGTTCTCCCCTTGTCGGTGCCCGTCCTAGCGGAAACTTACAACAACAGCGAACAGCGACGACGCCAGCAAACTGAGAATCTCTCGGCGACGTTGGGTGCGGCTACTAATGGCATCCGTGTCAGTATCTGTCCTCCACCAGTCGCTCTGCTGCGAAACCCGGCTGTGTCAGACACGGCGGCGAAGTCTTTCGTCGTTTGATCGCCAGTGAGTTCAGGGCGACAGTCGCACAATCCCGTTTCTGCCGTCGTTCGTCGTTCGTCGTTCGTCGTTTGGTCACCGGTGAGTTCAGGGTGACTGATCCACGTCTCGCCCTTTTCTGTTCCTTTTTGTTTTCTTGTCAGGTTGACACACCGGATTCCGGCACGTCCAATCTCAGGGCGTGATTTTTCTTCGTCCTCAGGTGATACCTTTCTACTTACACTTTGAGTGGGTTATTTCTCATTTTTCTCCTTGTTGCGACTGCTGTATTTTTCGACTGTACTATATTGTTCGCTACTGTACTTTGTGCATATATCTGGCTTTTGACTCTGTGCATATATCTGCTCTGTCGTGTATATAGCGCTGGGTCGGTGGTTCGTATTGTTGGGCTCTGCTGATTTCTTTTTGGATTGTGGACGGTGGTT
>JAOTQJ010000091.1:16328186-16341114 GCA_025642045.1 Solanum sejunctum
ACATAGGGGTCAGGCTGCGTACATCAGACCCCCCCTTACCCCGCAATGGGCGGGAGCCTTTGAGGCATTGGGGTAATATTGTTGTTTATTTTGGTTGGAGAAAGTGAAAAGTGGAGTACTTTTGACGTTCTTTCTAATAGGAGATTTCTTTAGAAATTTAATCTAAAAAACATGGTGATTGTCTCTCGCTGCCATGTGGGATTCTTGAGATCAGAATAGATGTATGAGGTGACTTTGGAAATAGTTAGGTTTATGAATGTGGTTGGGATGAAAACTGTGATGTTAGATGTATCTAAAGAACACAAAATGGGTGACTTGTTGAACGGAAGTACGAAAAATTATGCTTTCTGACTAATGTAATAGTGGTCTTGCCTAAAGATTCACATCAGCTAAAGTTTGTTGCGCAGCATGTGTAGGCCCTCCGAATAAGTTCGAATTTAGTTCTAGCAATTTTTGCAGTGTCGTGATTCTTTTTCTTTTGCAAAAAAGAACACCCGAAGTTGTTTAACATGTAAGTTTTACTGTAGGCAATTCATTTACACTGTTTTGCAGGGAGATGATTCAGCATCGACCTTACACCCAAAAAGTTGATGTTTATAGTTTTGGAATCGTTCTGTGGGAACTGTTAACAGGCATGCTTCCATTCCAGAAAATGACAGCTGTGCAGGCAGCTTTTGCTGTAGTCAACAAAGGTGTTCGTCCAGTAATCCCCAATGATTGTTTGCCTGTTCTAAGTGAAATCATGACCCGCTGCTGGGATGCTAACCCTGATAATCGACCACCATTCTCTCAGGTGGTCAGAATGCTCGAAGTTGCAGAAACAGAGATCATGACAACTGTCAGAAAGGCCCGTTTTAGGTGCTGCATGAGTCAGCCTATGACTACTGATTAATGTGTGAAGCGGATACTAGAAACACTAAAAGCAGGGGGTAAAAAAATTAGGGAAGCCAAAAGAACAGCTGATTTTAACTCCTGTGTATCTCCATCAAGCATAATTTCTTTGTTCCGATAGAAAAGGGAGTAGTAAGTTATAAGTACTTTTTTGTTTCTTTGTTGCATCCTTTTTTGATTTAAGATGCTGATTAGTAGTAACAGAGAGGGCCCATGTGTATCCCTACCCTTTGTTGTTGTAAGTGTGATAAAAAAATATAATGTCCTCAAGATCTTACTTTCTGATCCATGCCCAGACCCTCAAATTTGTATTGGTCCCCAAATGGCTGATCTTGTATTGCAGAAATATGCTAGCAGGAGCGACATATTTTACTTGGATTGAAAGATGTATTGAAATTAATTCAGCAATATGAGGTATTTGAGGACTAGAGATGACATTTTACTATCGGAGAGCAGAAATGACATTTTGACTAGAGATGGGACATTTGAATCCATTTATACGATTGCTATATAGTGGTTAGTATATGGGAAAGTATTTCTAGGGATTGAAACTGGAGATCATAAATTCCTTAAACTATCCTAGTTTGTCCAAACTGCTATGGCTTCATTGCTGTTCTCTGGAAAATGAAGCATACAGTACATTCAGAAGAAGAGAAATGAGATCAAGATTTGAAGATTGCATTTACCATCCACGAAAAAGGGTGAAAATGCAGACAAGTTTTGAATAGAACCTGTTTCAGGGAATCCTGATAAAGCCATCTTCAATCTCCAGCAATCGTAGTGAGAGTGTATGTTTTGATTTGGAGTAACGCTCGAGATGAAATCCCATAAATAATCATTATGTTGAGCCAGAGGAAAAAGTGGAATCTCTGGATAAGTATTTTCTAAGGGGTCGTTTGGTTGGCAACATGTTATCTTATGATAATTAATCTCGAAATAAATTAACTTGAAATAAGTTATCTCGGGATAACTTATCCCATCAAAAGCAAAAATGATGGAATAAAAGGTCCAAGGATTACATTATAGTCCCAACCAAATATTGGACAAAATAATTCTACATTTTATCCCGGGATCATTATAACTCATACCTCATACTAAATGACCCCCAAGGGTTATGTAATTGAATGAAATTCCATTTGTCAAAACTTAAATGCGAACAACACATCTAATGGAGGATAAAATGTACGCAGACCTTACCGTTAGGATAGATAGGCGATAAAACATCATCGCAAAAAAAAAAAAGGGAAAAAAACTACCATACACAAAAGATATGGTAAGGAAACTTGCCAGAATAATGCAAAGAGAGAACATTGATACCTGGCTCCATAAAAGAAATAATCTGACTATCAAAGCCAGACGTTATTTTGGTTGATCATGAAATACAGGCTCAATATAAAAAGTTGCTTTGATTTCTGTAAACATGTTGCAGCCTCCTCCCAATTATCACCCATTTTGGCAATTCTACAGCAATAACAAAGCAGCCCTGTGTATCGCCTGAAACTAATAAAAGCTAGAGTACAATAAGACAACAGCCTAGAGAGATCCACAAATTTCCAAATGTCGGATGGCTTCTTGAATTGCTTGCCATCACCTACTTTGTAGAAACAACGAAGAGATAATGGGAACAGTTAGCACTAACACTACTGGCTGCTCTCTCCCTGACCAAGAACTGCAAATAACAACTAATTGAACAAATGACAAATGAAGGAACGAGAAAAGAGAGTTTTCTGATCCAATGGTGATGAAAAGGCCACCTCCCAAAACGCTGTTAACTATCTCCTTAACTATATGAGCCAGTTGGTTGCCCAACCAAATAGACATTGAATGACTGCAGAAAACCCTGCTTCTGGAATCTGCTGAGGTAGTGCACTACAACCTCTATTCAAGGCAACTTAACTATATGAGCCAGCTGGTTGCCCATCCAAATAAACATTAAATGACTGCAGTAAACCTTGCCCTGGAATCTGCTACCGGCTTAAGGTAGTGCACTACAAACACAATTCAAGGCAACTTCTTGTTGCCTTCCAAGTTTAGAGTGCCAGCAAGACTATCAGCTAGTTGACTTATTGTGTCAGCTGCAGTAGTAACTGCAACTGCAGCACTACCAGGTGGAAGAGGACGCTGTTTATTCTTCTTTTCAAGCAAGGACTTCTCCCTCTCATCGTAAAAAGTGAAATCATCCAAGATAGAGGTATCCGCTTCATAGTTCTTGAAAATTTTCAACATTTCTATTCCCTCTGGCAATTTCACCTGAAATGACCAGAATGACAAAATAATGTGAAGCAACTGCAATTGGTAACCCACAAGCTATAGGACACATTAGCCAAGCAAGAGAAAGATTGTCAATTGGTAAGATTTTTGAATATTAGCATACAGAAAAGAGAGGATAGAAATTTCTAGTAGTCATCGTCCAATATATGTGAACTATCCTGAAATAATTGTGTGCTGATAAAGGCAAAAGATCTGGACTAGCTGCATTCATACATTATGCATAAAATTTGCAGCTCCAATAGGTAACACACATCAAGGGCGGGGTGATAATCTTAAGACATAAGATAAGAAAGAAACAGTAGAAGATTACAAGTACATTAGAAGACATGTACCTCCTGAGAATCTCGGCTGTGAGTCACTGGCTTGTTGTCATTATGTTCCAGAAGTATGTGTCGAAACTGACTGTTAGGAACGTCCTTAATGACATGCCATTTAACAGGAAATTGCCCACTCCATCGGTCCTGCTGCCAGTACTCCGCGTTGTTCTCAAAATCAACAGGTCCAACCATCTCAGCAACCCCACAAAATTGTCCACTAGCATTGACCTAGAGTTGTACCCAAAAAGACAAAAGCTCAAAAGTTATGCATGTCTATCATATAGAAGCTCATCAATATTTGTTAGCAGGCATTGGTATTTACAAATTTCCCAATAATAATGACACCCAGCCTAAAACGAGATGCAAATTTAGAAAAATTAGAAGTGGATAAAAGAAAAAAGAACTGCAAGACATTAACTTGGGTGTCCTCTGAAAATAATGACAAAACCATTTCCCAGGACAGTACTGCATTTTTTTTAACTAACAAGGCAATATAAGTAATGAAGGAACATACCGAAAAAAAGAGAAAAACAGGACAACTAGCATTCATCTCTTTTGCTTCACCATAAGCAGCATCAAGCTTTCTATTTCCCTGAGGAGTGCTAGCCCAGACACTATATTTGATACTTTTGTGAACATTATCTTCACTGAAGGACTTGATGACAAAGAATTTAGCATGCTCATAATCAGTGACAAATTCAGGCCGATTGTGGTCAGGCTGCAAAACAGAAGTTAACTCAACTGCTGTACGAATAACAGAAGACGAGCTAGCCTCAACGGGCGCCTTGTTCTTTGGCTTTAATGCCCTTGGTCCTCGATTTCGTTCACTTGCCATACCAAGTGATTCACTTGAAATGTTGACAGAGTACCGATCCCTTTCACGTCTTCCACCTCTGTCTGAAGTCAGCCAATTTCTGTGACCAGGTTCCCACAAAGAACTGGACCCACTGCCATAGTTCGCACTAGGATAAAGACCGCTTTGGGAATATTGCCTGGATGAGGAACCTGGTGTAAATCCAAGACCTTGATGTGAAGCCTGCTTTTGATCAATTAAGTAGACAAGTCATTCATACCAGAAGGAGCTACTGAAGATAAACAACTCACAAGACACACAAGGCAGGTGCTACAATAACCATGTATATAGTTCTTTATTTCAGATGAAAAAGTCAGTTGCTTTTCTGGGATGAGATCCATCTCAGAATTGAGGTTAGGAGAAATAGTACAGCATTGACTAAATCTCATTTTCAAGGTAGTGAATTGAGTACCAAAAGACCATCATCAAGATTTTGCAGTTATAATATGCACTCATGTTCTTTATTTTGTTGAGAGATAGCTACCATCATTTCAAACCCAACCACTGTGGTTAACATTTGCTAAAGTAGAATCATTTAAAGGGGGGAGCGAAAGATAATGCTTCATAGTTCTCAAATATTTGCTGTGTACAGTAAAACCAACACCGTTAGTCATGTAGATAAGCTACTAGTATCATTACTTTTTAAAAAGTTACGGAACAAAGAAACAACAAATATAACATCTACAAGGATAAAAAAGATATTATACTGTTTGATAAAAGGGACCCTAAACTAGCGTTGCCATCCGTATAAACATCTTAAGATCCAAAGTATGAAACTATAGGCAAGACTTTATTCACAAGGCCATTTCTTTTGATATGGAACACATTAGGATCATTTTCTTGTTTTCTTCTTGTACCGCCAAATGGGAACAGTTAACAGTTTCAACACTATTTCAAAAAGGTAAGCCTTAATTATTTCAAATTTAGGATGAATTTTGATCAGTATCTTCCTATGTTAGTGTTGTACACGTGATGTGTCCAACTATTGGTAATAAGAATTTTTACAAGTCAAATTATTTCACTGAGTTCACATATGTAAGGGATTCCCGTTGAAATTAAAATTATTAAATCATCTGTAAAATGTGGTATATTCATACCAGTCCCCAAGTATAACGAAAACAAAAGGAAACTTTCAACTCTACGAAAAAGCCCGTCAAAAGTCCTGTTATTTCTCTCCTTCAATTAGAATTGTCATACATACCCCTAAATCCAGTTTCAAAAGGGAAAACAAAAATAACCCTTAATCATAATGCTATCCTATCAGACATTTCCAAATACCAATAACAACAAAATAAACTGGAATGATGCTACCTATTGTTTACTTTTTGATTTATTTGGGCCAGACACTCTTGGGCTGGTCATTTTGTTAGTAGAACTATTTGCTTTCATTTAATAAAAATTAGTTTAAGGGACTTATTAGTTATGAAAAAGAAATGCTATCCTATCAGACATTACCAAACCTGGCCTAAGAATTGGGTAGATGAGATACATGAGACAATCTCGTATTTTCGAGTAGAAATGATAGAAACCTTCAAAAAGCTAGTATTGGACATATGATAATTTCCAATACTAAAGCTATTGAAAAATAAAGGCTTTGAACCTTGTGAATACAAACTTTTTAACTAGCTATTTAATGACTTAGCAAAACACCTATGAAGCCTTTGTGATGGTGGGTGAATAATTTGTCAAGATGAGTCCAGGCTACATTGCTAAACCACATTGTAGTTGTTTTCATTAGCATGAGGTAAGGCGGAAGTTAAAGAAGGAACGAAATACGTAAAGCCAGATAAGTCATAGTTGGTCGAGTTTTTAAATGCTATCTTTAATGCCTAAGTGGTGCTTACCCTTAATTTTTTTTTTGAAAACTTTTCCACTAATGAACGAGCTTACATTGAAATAAGTACTGCATACATCTCTTACTAGGCTATGCACTAAAACTGGGTTGATTAGTTATTAGGGTAGTATATAACTTTTGGTGCAGCATATAATCATATTATGAAAATGATATTTGAGCTGATAAAACACAAACAAAAACAGCATAAATCTCTTACTAGGCTATGCTCTAAAACTGGGTTGGTTAGTTATGAGGGTAGTATATTGCAGCATATAACCATATTATGAACATGCTATTTGAGTTGATAAAACACTTATCATCAGAGTTAGTAACAGATATTTCCCAATTTACTGCCTCTCTTGCACTCGATTTTCCAGTGAATAGAAAAATGATACAAACCTGTATGGCATTTTGCTCATATGATCCAAGTATGCCAACTGGTTGTGGATACAGTCCCGTAGATGTCACTTGAGACATGTATCGTCCAGAGTCCACGGGGTTAGGTCGATTAGGTAAAGATTGACCTGATCCAACATCACCTTGGTAATTGTAGAAACCCATGTTGCTGCTTCCTGAAAGCTCACCTCCACCATAAGGTCCAACAGGTATGTAGTAACCTGATCCTGGCCCAAAACGTGAGCCGTCAATTTCATGGCCAGTGCTTCCTGGTGCCACCAGATCAGGCTGTGAAGCTGGAAGAGCTGATGTAACATGCGGCAAGCCAGGGGAAACAGGTGGTGCATAGTAAGGCGGAGAAACTGGAATCTGGTGAGAGTATAGCTGACCATCTATCATAAAAGGAGAAATAGGACTAGCAATGGGGGAATACTGTCCAAATGCCATCTGCGGGTCAAAGCCATAACCAGGAGGGAAAAAGAGTGGATTTTCGTTGTACATCCCCTGCAAAGGGTCAAGGAGAAATTAATATTTGGTGACCCACTGTATGGTATATAAATGCTACCACACAAAAACAACTGGAATCAAAACTTACTGGAGGAGCAACATGCAAGTTGTTCACATTGACATCATTAGATTGTTCAACCCAACTCCCTGTGCCATTGTCATAACCTGAGCCAGAAGGCAAATAAAGGACCATTGATCATAAGGATTTTAAAAACATAACATTTTTGTGTAACCCCCCATCTCCACCATAGGAGGGGGACGACGTTTAACAACGGAAATCCTAGAAGTATGTTACAAAAAAAATGAAGCTCAAAATTAGTTATCTGCTACAGGAAGAGATGAGCAGATGTAGTAAGTTCAAGAAAATGCAACCGAGGAAAGAGGATTTATTAGTTACATCTATCCAATCACATTGCATAGAGATTATAGTGGAACAAATTGAAAAATGTATACATATATAGAGAGAGCAGACAGCTTGTCAATCATAAGAGATAAATCTATTAAAAGTTAAAACTAACCAATAACAACAGCGGGAACTTATTCACAAAAGCATATTGCATGTATTAAGCTAGAATCCCCAGAAGCATGGAGCTATGTTAGAAGTACCAACCTTTTGGTATATCAGAGAATCACATGGTACAATACAATAATAAACAAAAACCACTTGTTAAAAAGGGGAGAAATGATTTATTAGGAACTTATTCTTCGGCATCTTCCTGTATTCACATGTAACAGGGTGAACTGCAACAAAAGACTTAACATTGGCGACAGACACTAACCTCCATAGTAAAGACCTTGGTCCTGATGAGAATAGGAATTGAGTGGATAAAAGGTGGGTAGAGTTCCAGTTTCAGAGCTAACAGGGAGATCTTGAGCATTTCTTGAAGACCCAGGGATAGCTGCATCCGGAGAAGTATTTGTAGCACCAATCCTTTCATCTTTAGGCAAAATAGGCTGATGATGGATAAAAATGAAAGTACTAACTGAATATGTAACCTATGCTGGCAAAACTATACAAAAGATAAATTATAAAAATGCTGAAGACTGTTAGCAGTATACCTGTTCTGCAGCATTATTCGGCTCCACGACTCTTTCACCTATACCCACATTAAACAAGCCTGTTATTTTTCAAAACCAAAACGCTGCAGTAATAACTCAATAATATGTAGATATTTTACAAAAGGTGTGAAACATGCCCCGGGTAGGTCTTAAACAACCCAACTGTCCAATTTGTGAATAGATGGTTTGGTAGCTTTATTTAATTACTTGATAAGTAAAACAACAAAGATGAAGAATGGATTTCTCAAGGCCCAATCCAAATGACAAGTGCAGAGACTCTGCAGCACATAGTAATAGCATATGAGATTGGCCCTTTCAGATATAAAAACAAGACTTTTTTCTCGCACAGGCTACAATAAGAGAGTACTGAGTAGAGCCTCAAATGCCCACAAATATTTGGAATTATGGCTCAAAATTTGGATCTCGTAATTGGAAATGATGCTCCACTCTAATTTAAATTTGAAAAAGACAACCTTTTCATAGATTTAATTTTCAAAAATATAAAAATAAATCCCATCTACAGTTCAATTAAGATAAACCCAAGGTGTTCAATTTGTAAAAACAAGGGTCTATAGTAGAAGTAAGAAGATGAAATATCCCAAATAATTAAATTAGGCATAATCGTCTTTTGATTATGAGAAAGCAAAAAGGAAAAAAGAAGAGAAAAATAGTTAAGTTGGAACTCAGTGGTCTAACCCATAACATAAGGAATTAAAGTCTGAATGACATTAGAAGGAAATGAAAAAGAAACAGAAAGGAGCAATACAGTAAGCAAATAACAGAGAGATTTTCAACCACAATAGTCGAGTTAATGATTCTGATCTTTAATTTGAGTTTATTCACGACCATGAGTAAATTGTTACAGTGGAAATGTAAGGAATTGAGAAAGTCTAAGTCCTAGGGTTTTTCAACCCAAATCTTTGATTCAGAGGGCAAATTGTCACCAAAATTTAATTTTGATGTCCAAGTCCTAGGGTTTTTCAACCCAAATCTTTGATTCAGAGGGCAAAATGTCACCAAAATTTAATTTTGATTAGCATTTTGGAATCCTCTCTCTGAGGAAAATCTGTTGAGCGTCATGGTTTTGGAATTCTGATCGGTTAGCCCAAAACTATGCCCACACATAGTCAAAAGGCTATTATGTCCAATTTAAATATTTGGGATATTACATTGCTTTTGCAATGTCAAATAGAAGTAGTTACAAAATTCAAACATCAACTGTTCAGAGGCTCCTAAGTTCCCTTTCTCTGAGATGAAGTTGATCCCAGTGTGATCATACTGCTACCAGTTCCAGATCGTGCAAAGGGTACCTTCTACCCATACTTCTCTATTTCACTTCGAAGTCTCAATAATCGAGCTAGATTCTCAATGAAAAGAATTCAAGAAAAGTCCTATTTATCACATAAGGATGTATTTATGCATGCTCGTAAGTCTCACTAAAGTCATCAATCCTGATAGCATCCATGGAAGCTCAATGTCATTAAAGGACATGGATGAAACTTCGGAAGTTCCAAGAAGACCCACAATATCCCAAACAAAGAAATTTCAAGACAACCTCAATGGGCTGCAATTGGCAATTAGAAAGTGTCTTATGATGGAAGAAGAGCTCCATCCTAAAGAAGATCTTTTGCCTAAGTCTTACATCTATTTAGAGGCCTACATAGAAGTCCAAGAGGAGGAGGAGGCCAACATCTGCCTTAAAAAGGAGAAAATGCAGCAGCCCAAAATTAGTGTGTGTTTTACCTAGTTTATAGAATATATACTTAAGGATTATTTATTTCTATGTTGACTGCATTGGATTAAGTGTGGGCAGCCATCTGTGTCCCTAGGGAATATCAATCCTATTTAATTTTATCTTTGACCAGCCCCCTTTACTACTACATAAAGGGGTGCTTTGTTCCTACTTTGTAGCTTGTATTTGAAGAATATTATCATTGAGAGTTCTTGAGAAACTTTGTTGCAGATTGCTTTGGGATTTATCTTTCAAACTAACTCATAGTTCAAGATAATAAGATAACTACTGCTTTGATAACTTTCGTTTCTTCTTGGTATTCTTAGAAGGCGATTAGTATTTTACTCACAAAGCGGTCAAGATCAGATTACATGTATTATCCATTTCTCAAGGAAAAGCATTTGGTATTCATTCAGTAACTAACTTGTTGTTACTTGGATCTTGTCAATCTTTAGAACTCGCTTTCTTGGAAAATCTTAAAGCTACTTACTTAAAATTTTCCTGTATCTATCTAATTCTTGCTTAGGCTTTCCATCTGGTTCCTAGTTTTGCTTCTGCATTTATTTTAGTTTATACATTCTTTTGGGGATGCTCATCCTTTGTGTTATCAAAGATGTCAATGTTACAAATTTCCAAGAAAATGGTAAAGATCCATAGGACTACTTATCTGCACATCAGCAAGATTGTGGAAAGCATGCAACTAACCAGAACTAAATCAAGTATTTATTGATCTAATCTCCGACTCGATTATATGTTTACTTTGACTTCACTATAGGTAGAATGGCTAATGCCCAAATAATCATAGAATTATCTGCAAGTGGCAATTAATCAGTACGCTATACATGAAAGTAACATATCAGCCTATCAATCAATCAACTACAGCTCAATGTCAAACTAGTTAGTAGTTCTGCTATATGAATGATGAATCCTCATCTATTCTGCTATATTTAGGTCAATTTCATTCAAATACTAAATAATTTTTCTTACTTAATAATTTATCTCTACCTTCACGAGGTAGTGATAAGGTCTGAGTATATTCTACCCTTTCCAGATCCTAGTGTGGGATTTCACTAGGTATGTTGTTGCTGGTGGTGTAAGACTAAACAATAAAAGAGTTTTCTAAACCTAAATGTTCTCTCATATTCATTCTTACATGGTCATTTTTATACTAGAGTCAAAGATTTCTTCCAAACAGGGCCTAATGTAAGTGTACCAACAACAACTAAGATTTAATCTCAACTATTTGTTATTACCTAGAAGCTACAAGAATATTTGCTTCAATTTCCATTGTGTTCTGCTCAGAGCTATCGCCAGATTGCTCTGAGATATTTTCCTGTAGGAAAACTTTGCAAATACAACTTTAGGATGATTTCATCCCCTTTCATTACACTGAATTATCATGTACTGAAGATTGTGCATCTCATCTCTATGTAAAACATGCCCAACCATCTCAGATTATCTCGTTACACATTATCTATGTAATTTAAAAGAAATTGACTTAAACTGTGATTACTTGTTCAGATGTTAGAAGAGTACCAATGGGTACACTCATAGATTTATTTGTTTATAACAAATATACAATATGTACTTTGTGTGGGGTACACATCCAATCGACAGAAAGAAAGCAGATTCACTGATTCAGTGTAGAAACAATTCACCAGTTAGGTTTCTTGCTCCTTTATCAATTCAGGGATGAGATACTAGTGAGGGAGGGAAATCATAATCTTGTTGCATATCTTATCATGATAACACGGCACCTTCACGATTTTTAAACAACACAATTTCCTCAGAAATCACCTTCAATGGATGATACCTGTACAACGATTGCTTTAAAACAGCTTACTTTAACACAGGTCCTTGTAATTATAGCCAACTTAATAAAAGATGCAACCTAAAAGAATCCATATACAACCCCCCTCCCGCCCTCCTTGAAACCCTGAGAGAAACCGCAAAGAAACCTATCCATGGCAAACCAACGCCTTGCGAGACCAAACAAAAATTCCCTATTCATACAATCAGACAAAGAGCAAAGGGCGAGCTTTGGCTCAATAGTAGAGTTACTATTCCAGTGAACCAGGCCTGAAAAAAGAGCATAAAAGACAAAGGGAAGCACTTTGTGCATAGGACTAATCCTATTTGATCATTAAACAAGAAGCAAACAAATGTTCAAATCAACAAGTTGAGCACAAGCAGACTCCATCCAATACAGAAGGTGGTGGTCAAGCAGGAAAATTCAATAAAAAGATACTAGGAGGCGCGTAGATCCAACCATAAAGCACAGAAGTAAAGGGCATACAAAATGTACGAACCTAAAGATGATACAGCGGTGAATGGATCGATGCTCTGCTGATTGGTATCCTCCATGAATCTAGAATCGAAATCGAGATAGGAAAACCCCAAATCCCCAGTTCTCTTATTGTGGAATGGAAGAATCAAAGAGAAAAGGGGAAATTTTGCTTCGCGGGAGGGTTTCAAATGAAAACAATTACACATAAAAAGGGGTTTAGGGTATTTACATCCTCAACCCTCGAACTTACCGTTTCAGTTTGAGCATCCAAAATTATTTTTAGTCACAATAAATTGAAGGTTAACTCGGAGCAAAATTTTACGTTGAAATTTAAATTTATAAAAATTATATGAATATATATTTTAATTTGTCTATTTTTTATCAAGTAAA
The DNA here is from genome assembly GCA_025642045.1 of Solanum sejunctum. Lineage (NCBI taxonomy): Eukaryota > Viridiplantae > Streptophyta > Magnoliopsida > Solanales > Solanaceae > Solanum > Solanum sejunctum. Next base: position 16,340,724 of record JAOTQJ010000091.1, read on the forward strand.
CATAAGATATTAACATGGCAAAGCATATATATTATATGCAAAAGGGGTGCATGAGTGCTTTTTTTTTTTTGAGATTTCAACAATAAAAAAAGATTTGAATTGTCATTTTTATCCCAATTACATCCATTTATATATAAATTATTATTTTTCAAATAAAAATACATTTTTTTTCTCCTTTCTAGTACTAATCTTCTAAAAAATATTTAAATTTTTTTTGGGAGGTCAGATGGGGGCGGATAAAGCTTAAGATGGAGTAAAAAATTAAAATTTTTAAAATTTGAACTTTTTGTAAAATTAAAGTTTTTTAATATTTAATTTTCTAGTACAATTAAAATTTTTAATATTTGAATTTTTTGTAAATATACTTTTTTTATGGGGGGTCTGAGGGTGG